>JABASP010002728.1:0-18143 GCA_019776565.1 Sminthurinus signatus | reverse complement strand
ATTATTAAAGTGGTGAAATAAGTGGGCTTTTTTTCCATGTACTCAATATATTTTAATGGATGTACATAATATATATGTATTTTGTGTGATTCAGGTTCGTGATTTCAGTTGGTCACCATCTGATAATATATTAGCATACTGGGTAGCTGAAGATAAGGATGTACCCGCGAGAGTGACCCTAATTGAAATTCCGAGGTACGTACTGCATTAAAAAAAAAGAGAATATAATTAAATAATATCTACTACACATTATATTATGTAGTACTGTATCAATAATAACATGAACTATTAAAAGACATAAATAAATGATTGTTTATAAAATTAATTATCATTATTATTCTAGTCGAAGCGAAGTACGAGCCAAGAACTTATTTAATGTTGCAGATTGTAGAATGCATTGGCAAAAATCTGGTGACTTCCTCTGTGTAAAAGTTGATCGATACACCAAAGTCAGGAAAGAAAAAAATGAAACTAAATACAGTGTAAGTTTTTTATAATAATAATAATTATTATTACAATTTAATAATGTATCAATGCTTATTCTTATGCTTTTAATATATTCATGTTTATTCATTTACTAATATTTTTTTTAAACTTCTTTTTCTTTTTTTTACATGTAGGGAATGTATTACAATTTTGAAATCTTTCACATGAGAGAGAAGCAAGTACCCGTGGATAGTGTGGAAATTAAAGAGCCAATTAGTGCATTTGGTAAGTATGTAGTATGTATATAATATATATATATACATATTATATTACAAAATACTATTACTAAAATATATTTATATCATGTATACTCTGCTGTGTATAAAAGTATATCTTTCTTTATTAATAATAGTAAATCTACTTTTGTTTTATATGTAGCATGGGAACCCATTGGTCATAAATTTGCCATTATTCATGGAGAACAGAACAATATGTCAGTATCCTTTTATGGTGTCAAGAAGGGAGATACTCCAAATTTACTCAAAAAATTGGAAAAGAGAAGATTTAATACATTATTTTGGGGACCTCAAGGTCAATTTATAATATTGGCATGTCTAAAATCTGCTGAAGGTCCCATTGAATTTATGGATACTTCAGATTTCTCAACCATGAACACGTTGATGCCTGAATTGACGACTGATATAGAATGGGATCCAACTGGTAGATATGTTGTAGCTGGAGTTTCTGCTTGGACCGGTAAAGTATCCGATACTGGTTTCTCTTTACTTACCTTCCAAGGAAAAACCTTGAGGAAAGAAAGAGTTGACCGATTTGGTAATTTATTTTGGCGTCCACGTCCTCCTTGTCTATTAACCCATGCTCAAATCAAAGAAATTAAAAAGAATTTGAAGAAATACAGTCCCGCATTTGAATTGAAAGATAGACAAAGAAAGAGCACAGCATCAAAGGAATTACTTCAAAAACGACAGGAAATCATTGACTCCTGGAAAGATTATAGAACTAAGAAAGAAGAACAATATTTAACACAAAAGAAACAACGTTTACTACTCAGAAATAGTAAGTTTGTTTTTTTTTTTCATTTTTAAGTCTTTATTTATTTATAATTTTTTGTCTAAAAACATCAACCAGAATCTTGTCTTGTATTATTTGATATTTTCAAATAAATATGTATTAACATTATTGTAAAGTATTGATGAAATTTTTTTTTGTATGATTGTAACATTTGTCTCTTTTTTTTATTCTCTCATCTTTTTTTTACATAGACGTAGATACAGATGAATTGGATTCGGATAAATCAGCAATGCATGAAGAAATTATGGAAGTTCTCATTAAAGAAGACATACAAGATATCGAGTAGTCGGTTAAATTGAAACAGGTTTTTTTTCTTCTTGGTAATAATTAATCATTTTATTAATTATTATTAATTATTATTGTTTGCATTATTGTTGTTGTTCCAATATTATTATCAATATAAAAACTATTTTAAACAAGAAACATCAAAAATTAAATTCAATATTCAAAATAAAAAAACAGGAGGAGTTTTTTTTCATTGTTGTTTCATTATTATTATTTTTTTGAAACTAATACATGAATACATGTTATACTCCTAAAGTACTATAGAAAAAGGAAGGCAAAAGAATAAGAGAAAAAGAAGAAGGAGAAAAATAATAATATTGTTATTATTATCACATTTCTTGTTGAATTTCAAAAGACGGAAAACAAAGTAAGCTCCAATACACGTGAAAAAGTGCACTACTCGCTATTATAAAAGTAATTATTGTTATTTAAAAAAAAAAATTCTTACAAGTTTCCAAAAAAAGAGAAAACAAGTGAAAACAAATACATAAAAACCTCTTGGTATATAAAAGATAAAAGCAAAGTGAAAGGAAGCTCTATACATAATATTATACAAAAAAAATATTTACACATACATAGTTTTCTTACCGGATATAAAAAGTTGAGTCTTTATATACACGTTTTGCGTATATTATATGTACATCAAAGGTACATATATACAAAAGAAAATAGGCGTTGACTAATATTTTACGAATATAATTTTTTTTTTCTCCTAAATATTATAGTATTTAAAAGAAAGTTGTTGTTTTTTAAACCGTGGTGAAATTTTCTATAACTATATTATCTACTATATAATCATTTTATTTCTAGTTCATAATACATAACATTTATAGTACATATAGTTAAATAAAAGATGTTCTTGAAATATATAAGAGACATGAATGTGAATAATAAATTAAATTTTATGGTATATATCAAAAGAAAAGAAGAAGAAACAAGGAATTGTATCTAGAAATTTTTGTATACATCTATAAATGTATGTATATGTATGTATGCATAACATTTATATATAAATGAACGAAAATAGGAATTCATAACGTGACATGTATGATGTGACGTGCTATTCTAATAATAATAATAATATATGTATACTAGATTTTTCAGTGACTCGTACTTTATCAATGACTTGTTTGTTTTATAAGCTGCTAAATATAAAAAGACATGTCTAATCTCTCTGTATGTAATATGTAATATATGTATGTACAATATGTTATGCAAAAACAAGATGCATAATATGCATGTGTACATATAATATGTTACATATATGTAAATTGGGAATCATTTGCATAAGGATAAAAAAAACAAACGATATAATGTACGATTCAAATGTGTGTATTCTATAGGATGGCATTGAACTTTTATTTTGTATTGTTTATATTTATACTCACAGATTATGAACATGTTTCAGTGAAGGAATATATAGATAGATCTCTCACAGTTTGAAATTTAAGAAATACTTTTTGAACAAAAGAGATCCCCATAATATAATATCTATATAGTACGAACTTTTGGCATAATATGATGATGGAAAAATGAAAACAAAAGTCATATACTGGTATTATTATTATTATTGATGACCTGTCTACTAGTTACTTTTACTTTTATATTTTATAATATATTATTTTATGTTTACTTTAAATTTTATCAGTAATCAAAATCCATAATATGAATAATGATAAATGAAAGTCATCTATAATATATTATTATGTTGAATTTTTTAATGTTTTATTTATATTTTTATTATAGTTAAAAATAGTTTTTGTGAACTTTTCCTATTGCCAGGTACCTCCATCTTTGAATCCTGGGACTGAATACTGAGTTTGGGTGTGCTGAACAGGATTTTTATGTATGTACATAATATGTAATGTGTCGTGTGTGTACGTTTGCAATGCATAATATAATATTGGAGCAAGTACTATAAAAGTACGAAGGTTCTTTGGGAAAACTACTATACTAAAGGTTGTAGCACTACAACTACTACTACTACCAACATAGTGTATCGTGTACGAAATCGTATAGACATAATAATATATATATCACTTGTATAATGCATAATATATGTACTTACATAAAACAGATGTACGTGTGCAGAAGAGAATTTTACACACAAGAAGAAGAGAAGAGTTTTAGTCATTCTTCTTTAAGGGGACTTTGTAGTATGTCTGTCCAAATACTACATCGTTTTTCTATGATACACACATATTATACTACTACTACTAGTAATAATAATAATCATCATCATTATATCATCATACGAAAAGGAACACCACAGGGCTTTTTAGCATGAAAATCTAATAGAGGTAGAATCCACATACTATACTATACTACAGACTGCAAAACTATAAATTAACTGGAATTTCTACCATCTACCTAAAAAAAGCAATTAAAATACTATAATAGTGGAATTCTTATTATTCTCAATATACATATAACTTACGTGTATACATATTGAGGGTCATTTACACACTACATAATAGTTTTAATCTATAGCTACTATTATTATTATATTATATTATTATACATGTAACATAGTATGCTATTTATTCACACAGCAGAGAAACAAAGAAATTTTGCAGAGAAAAAAAAACTACCTATATAATATATATGTATAATATACTAAAAGTATAGTTATATTTAGGTTAAATTTTTTAGAATTTAGAAGAAAGGAAAAATAAATATTTACAAAGAGATCGACACCTTTTTAGACATACTTTCATGATAAAATATATCTAGTGTGTGTGTTGTGTTTGTGAGTTTTGTGTAAAACAAGAAGATTTTTTTCTACGTTTTGAATATTTTAACTCATTATTAGTACTTATACATAATGCTATAGTATTATTATTAACCTAAAAAAGTTATAGTATTATCATCACAAACACTGGATTCTACATAATCTTTTCTAGAGTCTAGAGTCCATAATAATATTATAGACTAATTCTAAAATGCGAATGGGAGTGCATAGATAATTTTTTTTTTTTTTGCTGAGTTTGCATTCTAGTACTACTATGAATTGAAAATCGAAAGTAAAAAAAAAAGAAGTGCTTGCATTTACTAGCAAAACTATATAATAGAAACAAAGATATAATATCTCATAGTAATACAATTTTAACTATATATAATGAAGAGTTGAGAGGAAAAAGTACTCTAATTAATATTCATATTAAAAAAAGAGTAAAAAAGAGTGAAGAAATTGAAAGAGCAAACGGGGATAAAAAGCCTTCCAGGGTACATTACATACTTAGTAAGTATATTCATAATATATTAATATATATTTATTATTATATACTTTTATTTTAATTTGAGTACATTAGACACAGATAATATTATTATTAAAATTAAGTATAAAGAAAACATTTCAAAGGAAAGCTCTTTAAAATACATTTTTGATTTGTGTGTGTGTTCTCGCCTTTTCATCTTTGTTCTTTGGTCGGTGTCATTTTTTATCAAAATTATCATCCGTTTTGAATATATATACATAAGTAGCTACAATAATCAATAATATACATAAATATGTATATATGTATGTACATCGTCACACACAAAGACAGGGCGAGATAACAGAAAAGAATTAAGAAATAATATAATACTAATCCTTTGATAGGAAAATAAGTTTTGACACACTTGTAATTAAGTATATAACGACTTATTTATTTTTATTTTATATGATTTATGATAGCAAGACCCTTCTACATTTCTACTACGGATAAGCTGACAACTTCAAAATATATCAACAATCCACATGAACAGCAGAAGGATCATCTAATATAAAACAAGATAATATTGTTTATATTGTTCAAACTTGAAACTCAAAAAAAAGAAAGAAAAGTTAATTGTGTTCGTATATATATATATATAAATAGTTTGTGTTCCGGCCATTACATTTTTCCCCCTTTTAAGTGCATACAGTTATTACGTAAATATAAATAAATTGTGATACTACATATATAGAAATAAATAATTAAATATTACGATTATTATCATTATCAATAATAATAAATATAAAGGTTTAAGGAAATAAACCTTTGTTTAATTGTGCTGTCTGTGTGTTTCAAGCAGACTTTTTGTAAACGAGAGAGAGAGTATAGTGAATGATCATTTTTTTACGTGAAAAACTATAATTTGATTGATGTGATCCTAAATTTCAAATCAATACGAAAAAAAAGACTCTACTATAATATATAAATGATAAATAAGATTTGAAACATATAAAATACCCTTAATAATTATCCGTAATATCATATATATATACTGATTTACAAAAGATAATCATTTATCTGAACAAAAAAAATTGCGACGGGGAAGGAGAAACACGGTGAGTTTGTATTTATTTTTTTCTATCATGTACTTATAAGTTATAAATTATAAATATGCATATTTACTACGTATAGCATATTCTATATTTATATGGTTCTTTGACGTTTAACCTTTCTGAATTAATACATATGTGTGTATAATATGTAATTGAAATTCACATTTAGAAAATAATGTGTGTTATATATTATATACATAAATATGAGTCATAATCGTAATTTTGATGAGTAAAACAAGTATGAACTATGTATACATATATATGTACATGTATTTACACGGAAATCATATAATTAAATACTACTTTTGTTGTATTATTACAAAAAATCCTATTATTAGAATCTGTATTAAACATGATAAAGTTATCATTTTATTAAATACATCTTTTATAAATATTTTATTTATTTTTTAAGCAGATGGAGTGTCCGCATGCAGAAGGTTGTCGTCAACGAGTACCACCCTTACAACAATTGCAGCTACCATTTATTTGCACTGGTAATATACTATATGCATATAATAATATATCTATTATACATAATACATGACATGAGGAAACTTGAACAATATATATACAATTCTTTAGTGATTCATTAAAAGAATCTTTTTCTTTTTTCACTAATTAAGTATTGCTATTTCCTGTATTATAAAGATAAAGACCTTTAATTTTATTGCGTATTATAAATATTTTTTGCGTGTGTGCATATATACTACATCTTTGTGTGTGAGCTGCATAGTACAGAGTATGTGCATGATGCATACATATCTATACATACTAATGTGTAGAGACTTTTAGATGGGCATATTCCTCAATAATAATATTTAGCAGGGAGGACGAACAAGGCGCAGCAGCCACAGTCAAAGATAGATAGATGAATAGATCAGATCTTGTGTGTACATGGATACGTACATAGTATACTGCATAATATTATGTAAAAAGTGAAAAAAAAAACATATATATATATATATATATAAAAATGTAGTACTATGTACAATGTATTAAATGTCTTGAGACTTTATAGGAGGGAGAGATATATGTATACATATGTATATATATAGGCATACATCTTTGAGGCCGATGACCAGTTTTTTGAGTGATAATATTATATATTTTTCTTCCAGAAAATCCTACTTTTTATTTTGATACTTATTCATTTTTGACTGATTTCATCATTTTTTAACTTGCAGTCATAAAAAAAACTATAGTCTAGACATTTAAAGCTGAATGAAAATTGACTCTTCATTTGCATTCAATATTATAGAGTACATAATACATATACATGCTACATATATATATATATATGTATAGTTAGGGGAAGTGTTGTACGCCGTTGTCTATAAAAGATTACACTGCACACAATACACAGCTAAAATACACGTATAATTATATATCATATGTATAAAATGGCAACATGGTTTACACACACACACACACACACTCTCTCTTTCTAAAATACTGAACGAAAGAAATATAATATGTAATATGTAGTCTCTAAATAAAAATACATGTGATGTGTATATATTACTATGTGTAAAATGTGTATGAAAATGAGTGGATTTTGACAATATGATGTAGATATATATTTCCTGGATATTTTCATAAGTTTTATTTTTCTCTTAAAAGTTTTCTTCAAGTAAAAAAAAAGACTTGTTTTCTAAATAATGATTTAATGGCAGAGTACGATTATCAGGGTTTAGTACAAGATTTACTGAAAGTAGATATATGTCTATACAAATAATAAATAATAATAAAAACTGATGAAAGAGTTTTATTATTATTATTATTTATTTTCCTTTTGAACAGAAGACACTTTTCTTTGATCCAAAAATTTCAAAAAGTTTAATAAAATATCAAGTATTTGATACAGGACTGCATCGCGTCTGTGCTGCTGCTCCTTGCAGTTGCTCTGCTTTCCTCCTACTGCTGTCTCTTGCTCCAGTTGTGTTAGTACTTTTAGTCGTACTGCTCTCTCCCTTCGATCGGTCATTTTGACGTGTTTCATGCACATACACACACAAACTCCACAACATACTTTATATATTATGTTTGTGTAGATGTATGTATTATGTATGCATGTATAATAATGCATATACATGTGAGTATTTTATTAACATGTACGAGCTAAAAGTATCTGCGTATAGTTTGTATGTAAAAGAAACTATGTGTATAGTTATATTCTGCCTCTGTTCAATATAAAATAGTTTGCGTGTATGTATACATATCTATTTTTCCATTCCAGAAGAAGAAATAGAAAAACTTTTAAAATGACGTTAAAATTAAAAGGATGGAGATGTCTGTATATGTATGTAATACAGTAGTTTTTTTTTTCTTAATGAGAATGATCGTTCTTGTACCTGGTAACGTTCAAGGTCACAGCAGGTTTAGACTTTTCTTTGCCACTTATTATGTATGTCTGATGCGTATATGTATATCTACGAGACGAAATGTAGTTACAAGTTACATATGTCGAACAAAATTAGCTTCCAGCAGCAAGGAATCGTTGAACTCTGTATTCATATATGTGTGTGTGTGTGTGTGTGCATGTCCTCAAAAAAGTCGAGGATTTCAAATGTTTATTATGAGGTTTCAAATTCCTTTGTGTATTAGATGTTATTGTATTTAAATAAAATACTAACATATTATGTAGATGACTGATAACTATGTGATCTGTAACGTCGGATGACAAACAATAATAATAATAATTATTATTATTATTTGAACTTAAAAATTACCATATGATATAATAAAATGCAATATGTATACGGGGCATACCAAATATGAAATTAGGATATGAGATATGAGTGTCAAAACTACAATAATAATAATAATTAATGTAGATAAGATTACAAATACGTGATTGAAGATTAAAGTACCTACTTATATCCTTATGTTTGCAAATATACGTAATTTGACGTTTACGTGTACACAATTTATTTTGTTAATTTATGTTGAAATCAATAATAATCATTTAATAATATCATGTCAATAATAATTATTTATTTATTTATTTCAGAATGCAAATCTAGTACGAATCTTTGGATGTGTGTAACCTGCTCCTCAGTGTACTGTGGTAGATACATCAATGCTCATGCAAAATCTCACAATGAAACCACTCGTCATCCTATCACAATAGGTAAAACAGCAACAACAAATAATGTATTTTATCATTATTATTATTGACATCATCATCATCATGATTTGGGGAAAAAATAATATTCTTTATTTCATGTAAAATAATGATTACAAAAAGTACTATTTTTAATGTAAATTTTTTGTGTCTGTTTTTCTTCTTGTTTTTCCTTCATAATCTAGATTGTCATGATCTGGGTGTTTACTGCTATGATTGTGATGATTATATTAATTCCAAATCGATAAACATCAAAGTAATTGAACGACTCCAGTGTGTACTCAATTCAAAGAATAATAATGATTCTCCGGGTGGTAAAATTGAGAATGAAAATACGGAACCAGTGAATGGGGGAGTTAGAGGAAGTAAAAGAAAGTGTACAAGTCGGTCAAGTAGTATTAGTGATTCGTGTAGTGGTGAGAAATCTAGTGGTGATGAAGGACGTGTCAAGAAAATTAAAAGAGACAATAGTAATAATAATAATACAAATGGAGTAGTCACTAAAAAACATGGAGTCGTTGGACTAAGGAATTTAGGAAACACATGTTTCATGAATGCTGTTCTTCAGTCATTATCGTAAGGATTTTAAACAAAACAGTTTTTGACACTTTATATAAAAACCTTTTACTTTTTATATATGTATAACAAAAAATAAAATATATTTATGTATAATAATTAATAATATATCATGTTTATATTTATAGGAAAATTGATGGATTTTCAACTTACATGCTTCGGATTCCTGAAGTAAGTTTGGAAAATCATCCTGTAACTCACTACTATAGAACGCGCTCTCGTCTTCGACCCAATCAAACATTAAATGCTTCAATCATTTCCTTATCTGATGTCATAAAGCAACAACAATCGACAACTACAACAACAACATCAACATCCTCCTCAACTAGTTCCTCTACCACTTCAAATCAAAATCAAACTGTGATACATCCAGAAGAAATTTTAACGACAGAATTATGTAAAATTTTAAACTCTTTGAATAATAATAGTGGAAGTGCTGTCTCACCTGACGCTTTATTTTCCATCATATGGAGTGTAATGCCAAGGTTTCGTGGATATCAACAGCAAGACGCACACGAATTTTTAAGATACATGTTAGATAGGCTTCATACAGAGTTAGTTCGGCTCCTCCCTCATTGGAAATCATGTTTAACCAAAAAAGGAGATAAAAATAATGGAGTGAGAAAAGCATTGGATATGATTGGTGATGGAATTTTAGGAGGTTTCAAAGCAAATACCCTAGACATGCATAATAGTATTGTCACGACTGTATTCAGTGGAGAATTAATTAGTGAAGTGAGTGAAAAATTGAACTTTTATAATTAATTATTATACATGATAATGTTGTACTTGATACGACATCTGTCACGACATTTTCCTTAATTTATGTCCCTTGTTTTAAAAGAAAGAAAAGTAATTCAAAGTCAATCACTTATTTCTCTACTAGGTACGTTGTTGTAGCTGTGGAACCGAGTCAAAGAAGCATGATCCATTTCTAGATTTATCACTAGACATTACGGATGGTGAACCAAAACTCCAGGACTGCTTATCTCGTTTTGTAGATGTGGAAGAACTAGTGGACAATGATATGTACTACTGTGGTGTATGTACAAAAAGGTACTTTTTTTCATTTTGCTTTGCTTCATTAACATTTAATATGATATATTATATTATAATTAATAATCTACCGTATACAAGTGTAGAATTTGTAAACATATATATATATACAAATCATAACAATTATTAATTTTTTTTATTTTAGGCAAAAATCCACCAAAAGGTTCTGGATCACAAAATTACCTAATGTAAGATTTTAAATCAAAAATTACATGAATTCAAAACTATTACCACATGTACATATTATTATACATAACATATTTTCCTCATTTTAGTAGTCCTATTATACTTGTACAATTGAAACTACAATATAATTGTATTGTTTTATAATGTTTTTTCTTTTATAGGTTCTCTGCCTACACTTAAAGAGATTTAGATGGTCAAATTATTTACGAACTAAATTAGACCATTTTGTAGAATTTCCAATGGCCAACCTTGATATGACAAGTTATATGCTAAATTCAAGTACGAATGGTGAAAAGACCAAGAAAATTGGAACTAATACTAATCTCTATGACTTGGCAGCTGTGATTGTACATCATGGTTCAGGGTAAGTATAAACTATCAATCCACAACAACATATTATACACATACATGTATTATGTATATATATACATTATATTTTGATGTATATTTTATACTGTTTTACCTTAAAAAGTTGTAAATATATCAGACTTATTTCATGTGATTTCAAAATTTTCATGTTTCATTACATTATAGAGTTGGGTCTGGGCATTATACTGCATTCGCTAAAAAGGTTTGTTTTAATTTATTAATATTTATACAAAAAGTATCGTACAATTTTTACAAGTTTCTTTTACCAACAACATTTATTAATCAAGAAACAAATTGGACATAATATTAAATATTATTTGTACATACAAATGCGTATAAACTATAAATTTGTTTGTATTTTAGGATACCGACTGGTTTAATTTTAATGATTCAACGGTGAAATTAACACAAGAATCAATCGTCGCAAAAGCAAAGGCATACATCTTATTCTACATACGACGAGAATTCCAAATGTAAATGCTCATCTTGTACTCCAAAAATATATTTATTATGTAGCATTATTTAATTCATAACTGACTGATGAGTGAGGGCTGACTGACAAGCGTAAAAAAAGCGAACGAGTGTTTTCAAGTATTTTACATGCACGATGAAGAACATATTATAAGGGAAACGTGAAACCTGTAATACAAATAATAGTTGTTATTCTCTTTAATTATTCTTAACTCATTTACTATATATTGCTAGTATATTAACTAGTAAATCTTTGAAATTCCTTTTAGAAACATATAAATGAATGTAGATATTGTAGTGGGCATAAAATATGATAAAATACTATCAAGTTTATGTACAATATATAATACATATATATATTATATATATATATTATGTGCATGCTACATATATGACTATATCGCCTCTCTATCATCTAACTCTCTCTCTCAGTCTTATAATATAAACAATTATTATTATTATTAGAATATAACTAGAATCCGTTAAAAGTTTAATTTACAATATACAATAACTATAATAAACTATAGTCTAATTGTAATAATAATAATATTGACGCCGCGGGAAGGCTATGCGCGACGTCCTTCTCAATGATAATAACTTATTAGTAGAGATAAATACCATAAATTTCGAAAAAAATAAATAATCGGCAGGTTAAATGATAAAAAAAAATAAAAACCATTTGTAATACAGGTCGTATCGGCATATAGAAATAATTATTACGAATCTTAAATATTAATGTTAGTTGATATCAAAGTCTCTGAATATAATTGACACTTGTATCTTTTTCTTGTATTCTCTTTCTTTTTCTCATCCAAATTTGTATTGAAGTACAGCAACAGTTTTTTGAAGTGTGTGTATTTTAGCAAAACTAAAACTTTTGAAAAGCAAAGGCAAAAAACATGTGAAAAATTAAATTGTGAAAAGAGTATAATATTTACAACATTAACATGATAAATTGATGATACATTGTGAATTATGAAGAAAAAGAGATGGAAATGTTATAGTATATAATACCCAGAAGATTTTATTATTATATTATTAAATATTTATTATTATTATTATTGTATTGCCCCACCGCCGTATCTACGCTGGGAGTTGTGGGATGAAAATAAAATTTATTATATATATATAGAAATATATTATTATTACTGATTCGCATTGAAATAATATATTGTAGTATGAGGAGTCTGGACTCGTTGGACTTTTGTAACAGAGTCCATTTGTGAAAGAAAAAGAAAGAGACGAGATATTATTTATACAAGTACGTGTAGTAAGACGTTATATAATATGCTAATATATATATAATATATTATATTGTAATAATAATACTTATTATTATTAGTACATGTACTGTATGCCGTATACATATTTAATATTTATAGAACCAGATATTGATAATAATTAATAACAATGTATCTATCTATCTACAGATTACAGATATACATTTAATGTAATAATATAAAAGTAATCATCATATGAAACAAGTTATTATTTATACAAGGAAACGGCTATCTTGTAGATGTACAAGAAAAACACACTCTTTAAATTTTATTATCAGTGCCATGTACATTTTCTCATGTATGTATTACACAAAACTTTTCTATTTTATGTTGGTTGGTTTCATGTTGGTTGGTTTTATGATAATAATATGAGTATTACTGTTTTCTTTGAAAAATTTAATATTTCTGTTGTCTTTTTTGCTTTTCTTGTTCTTTGTTTCATGTTTCATAACACATCCCATAATATATTTAGTTCTCATCATATCCAAAATGCATGTATACTGTTAACTGAGCAGAAACCACAAAAAATTTGAACGATTTAAAGACAGAATAATATCATTTTACAGGAAAAAGCATAAAGTATAGAAAATATACTAAAAACTCACTGAAAAAACCTCGGTGAGTGATATTAAAAGAATGAAAAACAAACTTTCTATCAACTCGCTTTATGTCGCTTTATGCTTTCACATGGGAGATGGGAGATGCATATTATACTACACTATTTACATTTTACATAGTCCACTTTCAAAAATGGGGTAATTTGCTTTCTCTCTTCCTTTCTCCGTTCTCCACCTTCCACAGGAATGATTCAACTTGAATATGATATAGATTATATATTATATAGAGACATGCATGATGCATGTCATCTTTTTCATCTTCTATAATTTCTAATCTATGTACTATGTACACGTTATGATATACGTTGCTGCGGTTATCAATAATCAATAATCAATACTATATACTATATATACATTGAGTACAATATATCAGAAATAAGATCGTCTTATTTCTTATTTCTTATACTTCTTATTTCTTATACTTCTTATTTCTTATCATTTTATTCATAATTCATATATATTATACAACATACAACATAAAACAAAATTATAGGCACATGTTCAATGTTCAATGTTCAATGACTTCAAACTTCAATCCATGTGATCCATGATCCATAATATTGAATATGGATTCCAAAATTTCCTCTTCGACGTGACCTGTGATCCATGATTTACGATGGTCGTCGTCGATTCCTTCTCTGCCCTGTGTCCGGATAATGTTTCCGACGTCTTGATATTTCCCTCGTGCAAAAGTGCAACCTTGAACCAATCCATGTAATAACACATAACACACATCTGATGATCAATTGAGGATGGTAGAAAAATTTGCATTAGTTTGCATTTGCATATCACTGTCCATCTTTCAAGTCGTAAGTACCCAAGATTACTACAAAGATGATAGGAGCGAATACGGATAATAGATAATATTTTATGTACAATATACATCATATGAAACATGAATGAAATTGACTTGGTAAATAGATTCACGAGGAATTTAATGATGATGAATAAAAGGTGGACGCTGGTCTCTTATCTCTCAGCAGCACTGGTCCATTCAGTAGCAGAGACAGGGGCCAAAATGGAGATGGAGAGCAGGAGACCCAAAATCAACATGGATCCGAGGATATCGACGACGACCAGGCCTCAGTTCCATCACCGCTCAAAAAAGTTATCAAGACGGAGTTGGAAGTGGACACTCCGGAACTCTTCATGACTCGCGTCATTGTGAACGAGACAGATCGAGCAGGTCACTCTAAAATCACTTTGGACAAGTTCAACTTGCAGAGGAAACTCAAAGAGGGTGAGAAGGAAAATGAGGAAGCTACTCCATTAAATCTCTCACAAATTCCAAACCCATTTCCAGCACTACCAAATTTCCAATCTCCAATGTCTCGAGCAGCCGGAGTCGGGGTGGCTTGGGGTCCGTCCTTTAATTATACCGACTACAAAAATAAAATCCTCGGGCGAATCAGGAATCTCACAGCTTTAAAAACTAACACGGATTCTCCAAAAGTAAATGACTCTGGTAATTTTGATTTTAACGCAATGAAAACAGATAATCAAAAAACGGATTTGTCAAGCCATCAAAAAAATACTAAGAGTCAAATTATCAAAATCCAACCAACAATAGCAACAACAACAAGTTCATCAAGTTTGCCACGAGTAAACATCTCTGAAAATTCCATACTAAAAAATAATGACAAAACTGATTCAGATAAAAATGGAAAGATCCTCTATCACCATCACAAACATCCACTGTTCAGTCACCCACATTTACATCTCGAATTTTTACTCCCATCTTCATCACCCCAACCGACGGATGCGACTGCAGAAGAAAAGAAAGAAATAATTGAGCCGAGTCTTGTCACACATCATCCCAACAAAAACCACGAAACAGGAAAAGATAAACATGGAGAAAGTTCACCCGGTACATAACATTGTTAGATCAAACACACAGCGTACAAAATACAAAATACATATTATATCGAATTTCTCCGCAATTTTAGAATTTAGACTCATAAAAAGTTTTGGTACATATTATATTAGTAAAACAATCAAATTTTATGTTTTTTTAGTAGATCAAACACAAACAATGTCAATGCAGAAAGCATCCAACACGAGAATGGATAAATCAAAAGATGTCAATGACAGTCGCATCACAAAGCTTGAAATTAACGCTGCACCTCAGTTTAATGCTGGGAACGTTGATGTGGATGTTCTAAAGAAAATCAAAGGTTTGATTGAACGGGAAATGAAAAATTCTGACAGTCAAACACAAGGAAAACAACATCAAATCCATGAAGACATGGACTTGAAAAATAAAGATAAACAACTTGAGCATTCAAGAGAATTAAATAATTCACAACCAGCGATTATTTCAACTACTGAGTCATCCGAGCAGTACAAGAATGTCGATGATGCACAAAGAAACCCTCATACGCCAACATCAAAAGAGATACCAGCACAAAAGGACCACGATGATAACACAGCCATGAAAATGCTTGAAGATTTATTTCAAATACAAGATGAGAGAAATAAAGCATATCGAAGTCGCTATCACGGAGGGAAAATCTCAAATCGACAGCCCAAATTCACAACTACAACTCTGACGACGAAAAAGACACTCCCCCTCACTACTCAAATACCAGCTCAAAGTGAAAGTGATCCGGAAAGTCAGAAAACAGGAGGAGGACACTCTGGAAGACGTGTGATTGCGATCGTGCCCAAATCCGAAACTCTAAATGAAACCAAAACAAGTCCACCGATTCCCATACTCACAGAGACCAATTCAACATCCAAGTCAACAACCAAGACGATAACAATAGAATACACAATGTCTCATTTTAACACAACTAAAACTGGGTTTGATGATGGTAATTCTAAAGCGGAAAATCAAATAGCCGAAAATTCTAAAGTGCTTGATCGAACAACTGAAAATTCTGAAGCAAACAACCGTAGAATTGAAAATTCCAAATCGAAAAATCCCACAACTGAAACTTCTGGAAAGGAACATCGAAAAACTGAAAACTCTGATACCGAAGGTAGCACAACTGAAAATACTAAAGCGATTGATGGGCGAACTGAAAGTTTTCAAATTATAGATGGAAGAAACGCAAATTCCGGGTCGGAAAAACGAAAAACGGAAAATTCTAAAGCGGCAGATCAAGGAATTGAAAATTCTCAAGTGAAAGATCTAACAACCAAAACTGCTACAGCTATTGATAAAGTAATTGAAAGTTCGACAATGATTGATCGAAAAAATAAAAACTATGAAGTGATTGATAAAACAAGTGACAATTTTAAAGCTCCAGATCGAACAAAAGAAAATTCTAAAGCAGCCGATCAAAGAATTACAAATTCTGAAGTCCAAGACCGAAAAACTGAAAATTCTGAAACGGAATTTCGAACAACCGAAACTTCTAAAGCTACTGATCAAGTCATTGAAAGTTCGACGATGATTGATCAAACAACTAAAAATTCTGAAGCGAAAAATAGTAAAGGTGAAAATTCTAAAGTGGCAGATCAAAGAACTGAAAATTCTGAAGTGAAAGATTTAGCCGCCGGAAATTTTAAAGCTATCGATCAAAAAACTGAAAATACTGAAACGGAAATTTTATCAACCGACACTCCTAACGCTAACGATCAAGTAATTGAAAATTCCACAGTAATTGATCCAACAACTGAAAAATTTAGAGCGCCAGATCAAACAACTGGAAATTCTGAAGGGGGAGATCGAAAAACTGGAAGTTCTAAAGTGGAATTTCGAAACAACGAACCTTCTAAAGCTAATGATCAAGTAATTAAAAATTCGACAATGATTGATCGAAAACATGCAAATTCCCAAGTGCCAGATCGAACAACCGAAAATTCTAAAGCGGCAGATAAAATAATTACGAATTCTGAAGTAAAAGATCAGACAACTGGAAATTTTAAAGCCGTTGATCGAAAAACTGAAAATTCTAAAGCTACGACTCAAGTAATTAAAAATGTAGAAGCGGAAGATCAAAGAACTAAAAATTCCGAAAAGGATAGTCGTAGAACCGGACATTTTGAAGTTACGGATCGACAACCTGAAAATACTGAAGTGAAAGACCTAACAACCAGAAATTTCAAAGCTATTCATCGAAAAACTGAAAATTCTGAAAGGGAATTTCGAACAACCGAACCGCCTATAGCTAATGATCGAGTAATTGAAAATTCGACAATGGCTCATCAAACAACTGAAAATTCTGGTGTGAAAGATCAAACAACTGAAAATTCTGGTGTGAAAGATCAAACAACTGAAAATTCTGGTGTGAAAGATCAAACAACTGAAAATTCTGGCGTGAAAGATCAAACAACTGAAAATTCTGGTGTGAAAGATCAAACAACTGAAAATTCTGGTGTGAAAGATCAAACAACTGAAAATTCTG
>JABASP010002727.1:0-18146 GCA_019776565.1 Sminthurinus signatus | reverse complement strand
ACGCGCATTTATGCTCAATATAAAGCAATCGCATTTAAAACGCATTTAAAACGCATTTATCAATGCGTTGTCAATGCGACTCATTTCACTCGTTCTAGGTGCGAGTTCTCTAACCGTGTACATTGTACACATAATGTATTTTCAATTAGACTCAAGACTCAAGACTCAAGTCTGTCTGTAGTCTTCAGCCTCAAGTCAGAATCCATACATAGTTAAATTTTCCACAGCGAGGGTTTCTATACTCTAGATTCAACATACAACATTCCATCATTCTACCAAGTGGTTTCATATTGTCTAATTTAATTCCTTCTTTGGAGTGAAAGGGATGAAAGGATGAAAGGAAGTGGAAGTGTAAATAGAAATTAAAGTTAATGAATGGGCTTGATGACTAATTGTGGATTGTCGATTGTTGAATGTTGAATTCAATTGTCCGTTGTGTAAACTTTCATAACACACCTATTCAACATTCTACAAACATGTACAATGTACACATGTGCAATGTACAATGTACAATGTAAATGACTTGTGTTTAGGTGTAAGTTTCTTCTTCTAGCGCTTCCCACTTCCCACTTTCTATCTAACACTTTATTTATTCACCCGTAAACTGTAACTATAATCTATAATATATTGTGTATTCAACCCGGGATTAGTTATGAACTTTCCCATACATGCACCTATTTAAATGCTTGTGAATTTCTTGTACTGATACTTCTTGTCTTGTCTTGTTTAATTGTTTAATTTTACAGGTTCCGAATGAAGTCTCGACTGAATCGTGTAAATTTATTCCTACTCCACCTCGCTATCGCAGATCTCTTAGTTACGTTTCTCCTCATGCCCTTAGAGGTACGGAACTATAATAATAATAATTATTTAATGATGAAACTCACACATGTTATGTTTACTTTGTACCTTGTATAATAATAAAATAATATATGTAATTTAGAATGTAAATACTGTTTTATAATGCTTTATACTGCACAATACGTTTCTTCTCTTGAGATTCTGTTCTTTCCCTAAAGAATCCAAATCCGTAATTTTAAATGAAATGAGACGGATTCTACTCCAAACTCCAAAACTCCAAGCGCCTCTTGTTTATTTTTTACATAATGTAAAATGTAACTGATGCAACGCACCAAGAGGGAACTCGGTGGAAACATTTAATGATATCGGGATATCTCTGTGGAAAGTTTAAAGTTTAAAGTGTAAAGTGTGCCATTGCAAAACAAAAAAAAATGGTCTTAAATGCATGTTTCGAGTCTGGAGTTTGGAGTTTGGAAAATTCCTTGAGGACGTGGAAAAAGAAAAAAAAGAAAGAAAGAAAAAAAGGAAGAAAGAAGGAACGTGACAGAGAAAGTATTTTCCGTCTATACTCCACGAACTGAATTTTTTCTTCTTTTTTTCTCTTTGCTTTTTATCTTTTATGTAAAACAAGTTGTTTTAAACAACATCAAAAAACAGAATCCGTTTCTTTTGAATTCGCTTGAGGGGGAGTAAAGTTTGTAGTTTGGAGCAAATTTCAAACAGTTACAGCCCAGTTTTTTTTAAAAATGTGAATGTAAAACGTAAAGGAAAAAGACTTTTGACTTTTGCTAAAGGTTAAACGTTAACGTGGTCTAGATTCTACATTCAGGAATGTAGCAATGCTTCACGTACACGACTCGAAACATTTGAAACATGTGGATGATTTCCAGTTGGCTTTTATGTTATAAAAGATTTCCTTTTGATCCATGATTTTTGTTGAGTTTGGAGTTTTGGAGTTTAGCAAACTACAAACTAGCCCTTTTCTGTACAATTTTAATTCATGTCAAGTAAACAAAAGGTGAAAGGGAAAACAGGAACTTTTCCCACGTTTTTTATATGAATACCACAATTACATAAAACTCATCCGTGACAAAATACTTGCCCATCTTGAAATTTCAAAAATACTCTTATAAAAAATGGAAAAAGTAGCCTTGGTAGTTGTTCGTGCAATGACGGTATCTTTTTTTGACGTTACTATAGTAATATTAAAAGTTGCTTCATTTCTACTCGACTTTGAACAAAAGTTGGCTATTTGAAAAACATTTGCAAGAGTTGTGTTTTCTGATTTTGGAATTTGGAAACTAACCGTAACTAGTAAATAGTAGATATATGACGACTCAATGACTGACAAAAGAGTGCTGACTTTTGACTTTTGAGTTTCCATGAGTTTTTCCCAACTTTAATTTGTTTTAGTTTCGTTTTTTGACGCATATGTGATTATTGCTCATAAAGTTTAGGATCAAACGGATGAGAAAGATCTACAATTTAATTTTATGAGGTTCTTTTCTTTGGTCAGTTGAATATCGTATTTTGCTTTATTTTACTTTATTTTTGATGGATGATGGATGACGGATGACGGATTAGCTTTAACTTTTGACCAAAATTTTATCATCAAGGTTAAAACCTGTTCCTTGTTGGTTTAAAACAATAATTACTTTTTTTAGTAGGAATAGAGTAGAGTTTTTGAGTCACTCGTCACTCAACTCTCAAGTAAGATAAATCCGTAACAATCCAATCCAATTCCATCCACTCAACGACACCGGTAAAACATGACGTACAAGTGCTTTCAATTTTCAATTTGTTCATTCATATTCGTACTTGATCCGCGTGGAAAATTATAGATTCTAGATTCTAGATTTTAGATGGATGATGTGCAAAAGCTCAGGTAGACATGACAACACTAAGCCCATGTACTTAAACCTGTATGATGTATGATGTATGAGAAATGAGAACATGTCACACATCACGGACTTAGGATTTATACTAAATGTTAGATGAACTGAATCAAATTGAATTTGGGTTCCACTCCTTTCCATGTAAAATGTAAACCAAATTCACGTTTCTAGTTTCTAGTTTCTAGGTTTAATGCATAAGCATTATAAAGGATGTAGAATGTAGAATGTGGATTTTAGGTATGGATTTTTCGAGTATGGTTTCTGATTTTTGTTGATCTCAAATCAAATCATCCTCTTACTTTTCCTCCTACCTTTAACATTTTCCATCTCCCCATGTTCACATTTTTCATCTCTCCAAGTAATTCAGAAATCAAAGATCACAGATGACAAATCAGAAATCCAGAGAGCCATAAATATTTATTAACTGTAACTAAAAGCCTTTTTCGTTGTCACTGGTTTTGTGGTTCTGGATCCTCTTCCTTTTGAACCGCACACAACACACAACACACACTTTGTCCCTTTTCAATTCTGTCATTCTATCTTTTCCTATTTCCGATTATTTTTAGACAACCCAAAGTACACCAAAGTAAAGTAAACTAACTGAATGTAAAAAGTAGACTAACTGGATGTAGAATGTGGAATGTAGAGAGATGTACTAAATCTACTAAATTCACATTTTAAATAATAAAGAGACCCAGATTCCAGATTCCAGATTCTAGATCCAGTTGTAAAAACTAGTAAACTCGAAACCCGAAAAACAGAAAACGGAGGCTCATAAAATCCCAACTTTTGTACAATGTGAAGTCTGTAATAAATCGAAGAGGAAACTTTTTCTATCCTGTCTGAAAACAATGAGAGGAGGAGGAGTGGAAAGGGAAGAGAATGGAGAATGGAGACTGGGAAAGAGTTGACATTTAAACGTTACTAGTTACTAAATATGTACGAGTATCGGTACATACAAATACGAATACGAATAGGAATACGAATAGGATATAAAAGACAGGAAACTGGAAGCTGGGATTGAGGAGCAGGAGAAAGTAACCAACTTTTCTCATTGCCCTACATTTCCCTTCAACAGAGATCTGTGACAACAGACAACAGACAGTAGACCAAATAGACAAAAGTAGATGCAAAAGTATAGTATTTCACCTACAAGTATTCATGTAGAATGTAGAATGTGGAATGTAGATTGATGAAGATGAACTTTTTCATACTCATACTTTTCCTCTCTGTTTGTTTGTCTCGAGTCTCGAGAAAATTATAGAGGTTGTGCACTATTTTCTAGGTATTTTCGTTCCTCATACTTCATGCATCATAATTCATACTTTGTACTTTATAGTCAGACGGATAAGTTATTAGGATAACCTCAATACTAAACCCAACTCTAACATCTAACATTGTAGCACAGGCCAAACAAACTAAAAACTAAAAGGGACGTCAGCATTGAAAAATACTTTTATTATCTAAATATGTACGTTAGAATGTGCAATGTGCAGGTTTCAATTATTTTTACTCCAAACTCAAAACATGAGACTCCTGATGTAATATGTAATACGCTGTTTTTCTGTCGTGCTTTCTCCTGCATCCGAATTTATGTAATAATCCTACTTGAGCAAAATAAGTATCAAGTCTCAAGTACCTGCTCATGCTGAAAAGTGTAATCGAATGTTGGGAGCCTTGAGGCTTCAATCTAGAATCTTGAATCTTGAGAAAATCACAGTGCAGTATACAGTACACAGTACACCTTGACTCCTAAAAAGGAGCCAAGCACATATTTTTATTAAAAAATAATACTAATAATACTATGAAATAATCCAAGTAAAATTGTGATGTTTGAATGTTTACCTGTTTGTATTTTGTCTCCCTTTCAGATTTCCTGGCACTTCACTGTGAGTTGGAAAGGAGGGGATTTTGCCTGCAGAATAATGTCATTTTTTAGAATCTTTGGTTTGTACCTGTCCGGATTCATCCTGGTTTGTATAAGTTTAGATCGCTACTTTGCCGTTCTCAAACCACTTGCTCTTCCAGAAGCGAAAAGAAGAGGGAAAATCATGTTGTATGCTGCTTGGACTGCCAGCTTAATTTGTAGTCTCCCTCAGGTCAGTCAATTTATGGATCGGTACTTTTTTTGGGAGCGAACATGCCTATTGCAAAAGTTATGTCTGTCCGTCTGTCACCATGTTTAGGCCATTTTCTACCGACTTTTAAGCTAGCCACCTAGCGAAAAACTTTGGAACTCGTTAGTTCCGCCACCTAGCGGAAACTTTTGGAACTACATATTCCAAATTTGTCCGCTAGATGGCGCATATGCAGCTTTATATTGGACAAGTTCTAAGAACTCGTTTGAGGTACACGGCAGGAGTTTTTAGATATTGGACAGACACGACAATTTTTATAGTCAGCTTCGCTTCCGGAGCCTAAAGCATTTTTGCTTTCAATGCGATATAAAATCCTCCCAAAGTGCGGATTCGAAACTTTATTTGTCTATACTTTCATCTAAAATCTACAGTCTAGATGCTAGATTCTAGATTACAACTACAACTTACCTTGAGAGAAAGTTGGCCATATTGGGATTTGGATTTGAATGTCAATGAGATATTCACATTGTACATATTACACATGTCTTTATAGAAAGAAGAATCAAGAATAAAGACAAGAGAAAAAAAAACAATCTTCTTAAAAGTTTTTCCAGTGTTTTTTCTCCGTCTGCTGATTTTGCGTTGTTTGCATTGTATTAATACAATTGTATTTTATATTGTATGGTATGGTATTTCAGGCCTGGATTTTCCACGTGGAGAAGCACCCGAAAGCTCAATGGTATGAACAGTGTGTGACCTACAACTTTTTTTCCTCACCAGCCACGGAATTGGCATACTCCGTCTCGGGCTTCATTCTACTTTATGGTTTCCCACTCGTCATGATCATCTCCTGCTACTCCTGCATCCTCTACGAAATCTTCAAAATTAACAATCTAAGTCGACAGGGTAAGTAATAAGTAATATGTAACAAGTAACACGTAACACAAGTAACATGTAACACGTATATGCTTTTTCCTCTTGTACATTGTACATCCTTCATACTTGATTACTTGTTTATTTCATACACGTCTCTGAATGAGATTGAATTGTATCCACTCTGTTTTAGAACAACAAAAACACAAATAGACACAACACGAAAATGGAAAATGAACAATGAACAAAGGCTTATGAAACTTGTTTCCCCTTTTTTCACTCTTGTAAAAAAATGCTTACTTGCATAATATCAAATATAATATACATAGAACGTAGAATGTGGATGTTTGCCAATGAAAGGTTTCCCTTTTCATTATCTTCATGTGTTTATTAGATTTCTCCTTCTTTTATTTTACATTCTAAATCAGTTGTGACGAGGAGAAATATTTATGTAGGACGGAGGAAATGGAATTTTATCTTGAAGCTTCAGACTTGAGTGTTCATGTTATGTTTTATGTAAGGAGGATGAAAAATGGAGGATTAAATTACAATCATACATGTACAATGTACAAAGGCTGAAAATACTAAAGGCACAAGTGCAATGTATTAACTACATGTTACACAATGATACAGAAAAGACAAAGATAAACGGGCAGATCTGTACATTTTACATGGATCGTGTCATGACACGAGGAAAAAGCATATAGAATATAGAAAGTAAAATGTAGAGTGTAAAATGTTTTTAAAAGGAAAAACTTTCCATTTCAAATGTACACATTGAAAACATTGAGCCATTGTAATTACAACAACACTCACACAACACACAGCACACATATCTATCGCTTTATTTACACAAATCCAGACAACTAAAACAACAAGAGCTCCTTTTATACATGCATTTGTGTACATTTTACATGTAATGTGTAATCAGGAGAAAGATATGAGAGTGCAAAGGACGTGAAACAAAAACGGCTGCAGATTCAGGCTGGGATCTCCAAACTGGAGAATGGAGAATTGAGAATGAATGTTTTTGTTACCATTGAAAAGTTTTCTCCGGCTGAAGAAGATAGAACAGGAGGAGCGTAAAACTTTTCCTCTTTATTTTTTCCATAGCTTCATTTTATATTCATTAATATGTGCAATATGTACAGAGTACAATATACAGTGTAAAATTTAGACTGGAATCAGAATGCTGGGAAAACAAAAGGAATGTCTTTATTATTAAGAGTAGATACTAGATACATTTATGATGGGGATAATGGAGCAACTTTTCTTCACAATTTCTTTCTTTCTTTCAACATCCAATTTAAAATGAAATGTCAAGACTCTAGACTCTAGACACGGAAAAGAAAGGAGATTTAGAAACTACTTAGAGCAGACATACGGCGTAGTTTTTGGTACTTGGTATTTGGTGTTGGAGCATCATAATGACAAGGAAAATGAAAATGATTATGTTGATAGCAATGGAAATGGGAATGGATTTTTTTCACGCAACTCCTGATCTAAAATCCAATTTCTAGTCAAGTCTAAAATCTAAAATCCAAAATCCAAAATAAAGTAATTTTGAAAGGGAAAAGACAAGTTCAAAATTGGATAATGAATCCAAGTTGTACTTCTTTCCTTTTTATTCTTCTGCTTGAAGACAAGAACAAAGATGATGAGGAAAGATGAACGACTTTGCTCTGTCTATCAATTAATCGGATTTACATGAACACACATGTAAACACGCTGCACTCTTTCAAGTTCTCACAATCAGAAGAAAAATTAAGATGACTCAAGTTTTTAAGTAGGCTCAACTCTGAATGATAGAAAAGAGGAAGTAAAAGTAAATCCTGCATGATGCTGAATTAAGAAGAAAGTATAATTTATATCTACATGTTACATACATACAAAGTACAGAGTACAAAGATCAGAAATCAAAGGGCGGCCAAACATTATTTGCTCAAGTTTGTAAACTTGAAGTTGATGTGAAATTTGAAACTTGAAGTTGGAAAAGCAGGAAACTACATATTTGAAAGGGAATTTGAAAACCACAGAGTGGCAATCTAAAGATTTGAGAGAATCGAATTTAAAGTTTCCCGCCATCTGTAACGTATTACATGTTAAATTTAAACTAAATATTAAATTGGTGCTAAATACCTTTGATTAACCTAAGACTTCAAAATGTCTACGGTGGTTAGTTTTTGATCTGAAGCATCTGAATATGCACAAAAAAAATGGCTTTTTCCACAATCGGGGAATTTCAAATTATCTTTCACATATTATGACGAACGTTTTCAAGTTTTTGGATTAATTATTATTGCCAAAATTTTGCAACTGAAACTTGTAGTTGACAGCTTATTCAAAAATTGATACAATTGACAGTTGAAGTTAATTGACCTGTCATTGATTTTTTGAAGACTGGTGACAGGTTTGTTGATGAATTTTGTTTGATGGACGGTGAGTGACAGCTGTCAAATTCAGGATAATCTTTTATTCACGTAAAAAATAAACTTAAGATAAAATATTTTATACAATACGGTTTAAAACTTCTATAAAATGTAAAATCTAGAGATTTTCTCCATAAAGACAATCATAATGAATTTTAATTTTAAAGAAATCTAAAACTCATTGTATTTTATTTTTTACAATTGGACGGCTCTTGCTTCAGCCTTTGTATTTCATATTTTCTATTTAAATTTCCGTGTGAATTGACCTTTATTAAAATGCAATGAGGAGGCTTGAGATTTCGGAGCAGACAAAATTGACAAAAATGGGCGTAGCTTCCCTCTCCACCTTGTAAAACCCACCAATTTGAATCCCCATCCTCGGAATGGCTCTCAACCGCATTCGATTCTCCCTCCTCTTGACTGCAAAGACGATTTTGTAGGAGCATAAACGACACTCTTGTTTCAACTCTTCAATCCCCATGGTGATTTTGTAGGCGTTGTCAAAAATCCCCTTGGCGACCGTCACGCAATTGTTCATTCTGATTAAAGATATGAAACCAAGAGTTGGTTTCCTCCGGATGAGCCGAATGGCAGTAAAGCCGCTAGAGATGGAACCTCCGAGGCAAGAAATTTTAGTGAGAAATAAAATGTCCCTAAAACACAGGTTGAATAGACAAAGGAGCAACTTGGATTCATAAAGGGATTTGTACACTGAAAATGGGGAATAAAACCGAGCTTCAAATCCTGTCAACTCTTGATATTTCCTATAGAGAAGAAACCCAAATAAAATAAAATAAAAATAACATTTAATTTAATTTAAATGAAGAAAATACTACGAGTTTGAAGGTTGTTTGTTTTGTATTTGATAATTTTTTACTCACCGGATTTGAAATTTCTGCTCTTGAATTTTTTCCATAAAATGGATGATGAACGTGATGATGATGACGCCGCAGTATTGACAAATAAAGAGGAATTGAAGCTGTATCACCATGTCCAAACCGAGACAAAATCCACTGATGAACAAGTTTCTGTATTTAGGAGTCACAACAGAAATGATGAGCGTAGAAAAATCCGAGTTGAAAGTATACATCAAGGGATGGAAACTCAAGACGGAGTACAAAAAAAGGGGGAGGCAGCGAATTAGCAACATGAGAAAACTTTTTCCTTTTCTATTTTCACCATTTTGCTTCCCTGGTTTTTTTAAATAAATATCAACAATCAACAATTAACAGAGAAATTATAAATTATTTTTAAATTTTCTTCAGTACACTTTAAAAATTGTATAATATTACAAAAAAAAGATCTATTTTTCACTGCATAGCTTTTTTTCTATGCTAGAAATTACAATATTTATTATTTAAAAAAAATAATTTGATGTATTTCATTTACCTTTGATTTGAGAGGAATGAGAGAAGAGCTCATTGAACAATTTTATGTTGAGATACCTTCTGGATCCACTGAACAAAGTGAAGGAGCCATAAACTGCGCAGAAATGAAAGAGACAAAAAGTAAGGATTGTGGGAAGTTGAGCCTGATGTTGCCTTCCATAACTTGTTAATTTTAGCTCCACGGCTCGTCCCACAATGAAGAACCAGTGGATGATGAGCAAACTCTTGTAAAGGAGCCACAGCTGGTGACTCCTGTGGTTTTCCGGCTCTATGAAGATTTTCCCATTTTTATGGTCCAGTTTGAGAGGGTGCCATGGCAACCGGAAGTTCCATCTAAAGGCAAGGAAGTTGTACCGGAGATCCTTGTGATCTAGCATTTTGAAAAAGAACTAACTTTTTGGAGCTCGGAAAAATGAAAGAGTGTGTAGACTCTAGAGCTGTAAAAAAATGTCTGGATTCTAGATTCTAGAACCAGAAAAAAGTTTACCCTTTTTACCACAACAGCTATTTATTTTTTTTAGCAGTTTGACGTTTTGAAATTTAATTAATTGGCTAGTAAATAATTTGAATTTGCGTTTGAATGTGTCAATATTGGTATTTTGAATTTTGAAATAATATTAAGCTATGATAAACTATGTAACTTGTCAACTTTTTAAACTGTCATGCACAGTGACATTTTAATTATATTGCGTTTTAAAACTGTCAAATGTCAAATACAGACTAATAAAATAAAACTTTAAATGTACAGTAAAAGCTAACAAACTTGAGCAATTAGTAATTGACAACCCTCGGTAAAAACTGAAGAATTCGTAATTCGTCATCAAGTTCCTTTAAATAATTAGTTTAATTTGTTTTTTTCTATTGAACATTCAGAGACAAGAGGACATGAGTCAAAAATGCGTCAAATCCACATAAAATATAAAATAAAAAAAGTTTATTTTAGTTAGAAAAAAAAGTTATACCTTTTTGCTTTTAATAATCAATCAATCTTTTTGTCACTATATTAAAATATTCAAGATCCTTCATAAGAAAATTCAAAGGTGGATCTTAAGATACGTGAACAATTTGTATTTTTGTCAAACAAAGAAAATGGAGTGTGCTCACATGAGCTTTTTTGCTATTAGATAATTTCAATTTTCAATAGATGACAAAATTCTTACACCTTTTTAATCACTTAAATTCTCTTGCAACTTGCAACGTAAGTACTAAGTACATGCTACACTTCTCCACTCGTCTTCAGTCTCTGACTTTCCTTCATATTAAAGTTATTTTGTTCATGGGAATGGGAAACTTTTTAATTTCTATTTCCTACTTTGAAACGAATTCACATGAACAACAGCATATACTACAAAAGGTTTCCACTTCCATGCACTTTTGTTCTAACGTTATTTTCGTTAGAAGCTTGTTCAACATATGTTGTAAAATCATCCATGTATTTATTCTTTATTTCTTTCTTCCACGCGTTTCACTACACACAACTCACATTAATAGATAATAGATAATACATGCAGATTTGTAGATTTGGTTTTCACACTACGCTTGCACTTTAATTACAATTTTTACATGAGAAATAACTAGACTAAATACTAAATACTACTGTCATTGGCATTAAATTCGTTTAACTATTCAGTATCTAGACTCCGGTGTCTAGTCAAATCATTAGTAAAAAGTGTAAGAGAGATGATCAGATTATATTGGATAGTTAAAGGGTTAATGAGTTTGAGTCTCATTAGTATTTCTAATAGTATTTTGTACGCCCACTTATCTGTATTTATTGATGATGACTCTTTGTCACTACTTGGTGCTCTCCATTTTAATAACGAACTTCCGTTGATCAGTAATCATACTCGGAAAAAACCGTTTTTGAATTTTGTGTATGCGTACTTTGTATAAAACTAAAAAATATGAAGGGGATTTAAGCTGTATAGATTTATCACATTCATTAAAAGTTATAGCAATGGGCAGAGCAATGTTTACAGTTGTACAGCAGTTTCTATTTTAAATGTATCATGTATGTAACTTTAGTAAGTTAGGTTTTCATTGTTTTATTTTCTATCTCTGTCGTTCCCTAGTGAAAAAATGAAAAAAGATGTTGAGTTTTCTTCAAGGGAAAATCAAAAAGATTAGTTTAGTTGTAGCATTTGCATGTAGATTGTAGATACATACAATACAACACAAAACACACAATAGACAGGAAACAATCAATGAAGTTTAAATGAATTGAAAAAGTTTTTGGATTTTATCAATAGTTGTGATGCGTGAAAAAGAACAACTTTTAGCTTTGACTTTGACTTTGTCTTTGTAAATTTGTAGTTAGATGATACAAGTTAATAATAATAATGATATTTGTCATATAATTGAAAAATGCGTATGTTTGTCTATTTTTCAGGCGAGAACCTTCGACGTTCAAGTATGGGTGCGCTGGGGCGTGCAAAAATCCGAACCCTAAAGATGACTATCGTCATTGTCCTTTCTTTCTTCTGCTGTTGGACGCCTTACAACATCATGAGCCTTTGGTAAAATTTTACTCATTTCTTTTTTTACTTTCTTTCTCTTGTTCTCTTATAGAACTTAGGGTAAAGTCTAGAGTTTAGAGTCTTGAGTCTGGTGCAAAAAAATGTGCAAAAAATAGTCTAGAAATGAGCCCGAACTTTTCAGTATTTTTCTATACGAAAGGAGTACTAAAAGATTAAAAAAATACTTGAATCCAACAATTAACAATGCACCAATCTACAAAGTACCAAAATATAGAAGGTAGAATGTAGAATGTAGAAAGTAGAGTCCATTTTGCATGTGTACAAATAATTACATTGTATATTGTGCTCCAGGAGTAGTTTATTTCTTCACCAGCAGCAATGACATAAAAGATCGACGAATCAAATGACAAAGTAGAGAAGAAAGGGAAAATGGACAAAGTGTAATGCATAATGCATAGGCAGAAGTACAGTTGGTTTGGTATTTGGTATACATAAAAAATGCATTAGATACCTTTTGAATTTCCGCATTTCTCCAGGAATTTCTCCATTGTTATTGTACGTAGTACGTAGCAGAAACTCATTCAGATTAGAAATGTGATTAGAATTACAACGTACATGTATGGTGAATGGTGAAAGGTGAAACGGAGGAGCCGAGTGCAATAAAATGTTCAGTGTGAATGTATTTACGTATTTATGAAAGGAGGAGAGTGTCAGTGACAAATTGAGTGTGACAGAGTTGTGCATAAATTATCGGACAAAGAATCCAGAATTGAGCGCCCCATTGATTTTTATACAAAGGGGAAAATCCGTTATAAAATCCCACGCTTTACACTGTGCACTGTGTCTTTTACAGTATAAAATATAATGTACATATTATTCTTCTGTCATAACCATTTTTCCCCACTATCAGGATTCCTGGATCGTTAAATGAGAATGATACTATGAGTGTTGAATTTAGACTCTAAATTTAAAGTAGTAACTGTTTACTGTCAAACGTGTGTAATTTGGTTCACTGTTATATGTACAATGTACAATTTACACACACATACAGAAAATACAAAATAAAGAGGTGAGCTTAAACAAGGACAAAAAGTAAAAAGACAGGAGCTCCTGCCGTCCAATTTCTAATTCTCTATTCCCTGTTGTACGGAACTCTGGTCTCTGGTAATCCCCAGCAATTTCCTAAATGTTGACCCTGTTTTAATATTTAATGGCATGTACAATGTACATTGTACATGTTCTTGGACAAAGTCTGCAGATTGTTCACAATGGACAATGGGCAAATGTAGAAATTTCCTCATGCTTTTACAAGGTATAAAGTACAACTGAAATGTCCATTGTACATACCTTCAGTTTCTGCACTGCGGTTTGGATGTTTGGAGCTTTGGACTTTTGGAACTCTTCTCTTTGGCTGTGAGCTGTGAGAGGAAATGGTAAATGGAGGGAACATCCTAACTTTAACGAGAGAATACTCATGAGTCATGAGGGAAGTCCTTGTACATTTCAAGGTACATTAATTGTGTGAGTTACGCGTGAATTTTGGACGGTTTTCCAGTATCCACTGGCACAGGAAGAGAAAGCGGCGGGAGGGAGCAGAACCTTCAGTAATATGTACATAAACTTATGATAATATGATATAAACAAGTATCTCATATCTGTACATTCTTGTTGTAATATTGTAATATTGTAAATTTCAAAGTATTATTATTATCATGTATTTCATTTATTTACACTGATCGACGATCTAACTATATTTTTGCGTGTCGTCCCGTCAACTCGAACCATTTCTCCGTAGTTTATTCCCTCAATTTAAAATGTTACAATTTACAATGTTACAATGTACAATGTGCAAAGTATACAAATTGACCCACCGATGCAAAAATCAAACTCTGTATTGTTTGAAGTGTACACACTGTAAATATTTGTAGTCTTATATTGCGAAATACATCAAGTACTTCCATATCTTACGTATTATGTATATTATGTAAAGTACGCAGTGGATATCGTCCGTGAGAAATGCATTTCATTTTTTTTCATGGAATGTTTCATTCGGAAACATAAACTAACTGAAATTTATGACTTTCACTTCCTTCTCTCTCATAAAGAAGAAGAAAGGATACGCGAGCAGAGAACTGGAACGAAATGGAGATTTTTCTCTCTCACTTTCTTTACTCTGTATTCTATTTCTATATTATTGTATATGTGACGGACCCCACACCAGTGCAGTGTCTTACTCGTTCTTGTTCTTGTACTCGTTCTCTCTTTCTTCTATCCATGATCTATTATCCATTCTTCGTATTCCGCATGTGGCGCCATTTGAATATCTTCAAAAGTGTCAGTTTCTTGTTTGCTCTTTCTCCATCTTGTTAAAAACACAATGTGCTACTGTATATTTATATATTTTATATATAAAGTATAAAGCTGGAGAACTAAAGTAAATATATGAAGAATGAAGACCTGCATGCATTGAAATATCCTATTTATGTATATGATGCGGAGAAAGTTGTACAAGATGCAGGATCTAAGACCCATATTCCATTATTCCATAATCCATATTTCATGATCTACAATTTCAGTCAAGCTTTGTAGTTAATTTTGAACGGTATGCGGCTCAAGTATCGAGTATTGAGGATTGAGGATTGAGAATTGAGAATTGAGCAGGAGATGAATCAGGAATCATCGAGAGAGAATGCTTTCTAGAATTTAGTATCTAGTCAAAATAAGTAGTATCTGCATGTGTAATGTGTGTTATGTGTTATGTATTATGCAGATATATTATAGGGAAATTGATCCACAATTCCTATCACGATTCTAAACCAAGTACCAAGTACATCAGCCAGGAATATCTTTATGTATAGCCTCTGCAACGGAGAACGGAGGATGGAGGATTGCAGTGCGTTGTAGCCAAAAATGCAAATTCAAATTCAAATACAAATTCAAGTCTTGTGAAGGATTATGAATCAATTTTAATATCCCTCCTTTTCTTCCTATAGCCCATGTTCTATATTCTGTATTCTGTATTTTGTAATCTACAATCTACATTGTGATGGTTGGAGTTGCTGCAATTTTTGTTCCTTCGTCTTTTCCTCTCTTCGCCTCTTGCATCAAATGCCGTTTGCTTCTTTTTATTCCTTACATTTTGAATTTGAGTTTGAATTTTGACCTGGGTTCTACTTTACTGTTCATGGTTTACGATTTACTTTTTATGGATTCTGGATTCTTGCACATAATTTACATGAAATGCGTTTTTTTCGCTACATGACTATTTCTTTGAGAAATCTTTGGGTCTGCGGGTGAGAAATTTCTTGACGTGCATGTAAATCCTTCAATTTGAATAATTGAATTTCCACAATAAAGAACCACGGGAAATACAGTACACTGTATGTGTAATGTGTATCGAGTATCGAGTATTGAGTAGCACATGTGTTGTACTAGTTCCTAGCTTTTGACGGGACTCGATACCTAAGAGGACAGAGGACAGAGTGGAGTGCAGATGAACATGTTGTATTGAACAAGGAACATTGAACGTTGGAAATTGAAAATTGCAAACTGAAATTAGATCAAAATTGGAAATAAAAAATTACTTGCCAAGGTCCATGCAAAAATCTCGACATTTTACATGAAATGAGCTGTACCGCATGGAAAATTCTTGTTATATATGAAATTCCATATACTTTGCAAAGACTGAAAAAAGCATTGACATTTTTTTACTTTTGAGACTTTTGATTTTTGATTCCTCCAAAGGGCACAACAAAAGTTTAAAACTGCACAAAGTACTTGAACTTAAAGTTTGTGCATCATTTCTCAGGCTCTTGACAATGACGATGACAATGACATTGGAATTTACCAGGGGCTGTGACTTTGAGCCGGGGGAGTCAGCTCTACGTGATTTACACAAGAAATTGAGGTGAACTATCAAAGAAGAAAGAAGAAAGATGAAAGGAGAAAGTTGCAATAGGAAATAGAAAATAAGGAATAGAACTCGCTTTCACGCAAGTGAAAGTCCTCGCCGCTCTTTTACAAAAAGAGAAAGCATTTAAAGTCTGACGCTGTAACTTTGAGTTTTGACTGCATCTATACAATAATACATAATATAATAGGAATCTATGCATTTATGCCTTTGATTTCAAAGGACTAGAAAATTCTCAGAAAGGATGGTTTGAAATTATTGCCCTAGGTAATGACTAATGACTAATAGCTTATACATGATACATGATAATAATGAGCAATTTAATGGGATTTGCACCCACTTTTCCTAGAAACTCTTGCAGCAAAATGAAGTTTACATAACTGCTTAGGTTTGCATCAGGTGTCAGATGCGAGGTGTCAGGTGTCAGGTATCAGGTGTCAGGTGTCAGGTGTCAGGTACCAAGTGTCAGGTGTTCAAAATCAAAAGCATGAAAAGGAAAAACACACATTTTACAAGATATAAAATGCTGTGTAAATGATAAACAAAACAGTTTTACACGGTTTGTGCAAATTTTTTCTATGCACTTACATCTTTGAATTGGATGTTAAGAGTTTGACATGTAAAAACCAAATATTTGCCGTCAAATGTCGAATCATCGTCTGTATATCTACTATGTTTTCTTTTTCCGTTTTCCGTTTCCAGTTTTCCTGTTCATTGTACCATTATTGATTCACTTGATGGTTGGATATTGAGTGTTGGTATTTGTTGGTGAAGGTACATGAGTAGTTCATCCGACTGGAATTTGGGACACACCTGAATATATATACAAAAAAGCTCCAGGTCATTGAAAAACTGATAGAAAAAAAATACAGAGTCCTCTGTAAATCTTACTCATACATGTGAAAACTGTAAGCTGAAATGTGTAAAGCTGCAGACTGCAGACTGTAGATTGTAGAATGTAGATATATTTGATATTGAGGCTTTAAGTGGAATGTTATTGATGTGTATTGGATTTTCCGTAGACTCTAGACTCTAGACTCTAGATTCTGCATTCAAGACTCAAAAGACTACGGAAATATCTTTGTACTTTGTATATATTTACTGAAAACGGAAAACGGAAAATGCAGCTAGTTACTTTACCATGTTTATTTTTTCAATGGATTTTCTCTTCTCTTTTAGGTACTGGATTGATCGAGAAACGGCTCTGCAGGTGGATCAGCGTGTTCAAAAGGGACTTTTCCTCTTTGCCTGTGCCAACTCTGCAGTGAATCCGATGGTCTATGGACTCTTCCACATTCGTAGGAAAAAACCAGCAACGCCGCGTGGGTCCAATAACTACCGTCTTCAAAGACTGGAGAATGACAAGTGAGTCTTCTTTTTCCTTTTCCCTCCTTTCTTAGTTTACTTTACTCTACTTACTTTCGCTTTAATACCTTTGTACTTTGTATTTTTGGTATTTTTTTGTATTTTCCAACCAACCTCTAACGACATAATACAAATGTTGATGGTCGTGTACGTCATACAATATACACTGTACACTGTACACTATTCATTGTACATTGTACATTGTACCTGAAATCTGAAATCAAAAGCCTGCAGCCCTTAAAATCCTAAAGAATCGATCAACACAATAAAAAAGATTCACAATGGACAAAGTCAGCTGGATGCTGGATGTAAAGTCGCATTTTCATTATAATCCAGTCTTAGGCCTACATTTTTTCCTTTCACTGTGGGTAATAAAACTCGGAGAAAAGCTTTGATTATCTGTTGTCATCGGTCTGTATACTGTATATAATGCATTAGGATTGTTTTTTCCCTCGTGAATCTCTTTTCTATTCTCTGTATTCGTCTTTTGTCACTGCTGTTGGAGTACATATATATAAGCTCATTACTAGTTATTATCTTTATTATGATGGTCATTAGTCACAAGTCAGTAGTCAGTAGTGTTCAGTGTTTCCTCATGTAAGCAGATGAATACTAATATTCTCTTTTATAAACTCTACTAGAAATTAGAATTTCACTAAGCACAAACCATCTTCATCTTCGTCTTTAGCAGTTGATAAAAAAAAGAAATTTAGCAATTATTCTTCAGTAAAAATGCCTTTTTGCTCCCAAATGTGTAGACTCAAAACTCGAAAGTTGAAACTTTTCATTATTCATTTCGTGATTCCTGTGCACGCTCAATACCAAAGGTTAGATTTACATTCGATTTTAGGTTAAAACAACGAAAAATACGGTAATTTTAACCTAAAATAACGTCTTGAGGGTCCTACGTAGAAAAAGGTAAATTTTACC
>JABASP010002726.1:0-18159 GCA_019776565.1 Sminthurinus signatus | reverse complement strand
TTTTTTAAAAATATAAATAGACAAAAATTAGTATTTTAATCAAAGATGATTTAATTCAAAAAATATTCATCGTAAATGAATCAAGAATCAAGGAGTGAATTTTTTTAAAAACATGATTTGTAACCACTCACAATTTAGCCGCATACATCTAGCATGATTTTTTTTTATTAAATGACAAATTGCAAGACCGGTTCCACAATAATAAAATCATCATGTGAAAGTAATTACTATAATGCTTTAGAAAAAAACAAGAGAGAATAATATAGTTCATGTGGTTCAGGTCTAAAAATAAATAAAAAAAAAGAAAAAAGTAATTTTGATGTAGACATGTATGTATATATATAAGTACGTTCATGGTATACAAGCTTACATACATACATACATGGGCATATAGGTGTTAGGTGTACATGAGTATGTGCACAAAGTTCTTATAATAATAACATCATAGGCAGGGAAGTAAGTAAAAGAAATAAGTCTCCGACCGAGGGTTCTCCATTTTTTCCACAAAAACATGGCAGTAGTAGTATAATTTGAAGACAAAAGGAAGATCCAAAATCAAAATCATTATTAAAAATACTATCTATAATAATATTTTATATCAATACACATTACACTTTTTGATTATATACATACATATTTGATTTCATAGTCCTTCAAAGAAATATATCTCTAGAGGTAATTTTTGTTATACTTATTACATTTCATATTTCTCAATAGTACATTGGTTTTGTTTTATATATAAGTACTTCACATAACAATTTTTATAGTTTAACAACAAAGTCATTAAATTTTTAATGTCATGTTACTTTGTTTAATAATAATATTATTAAAAACTCATTGTCAGCCTTTTAATGTTTCTGTATTTTGTTGTCCATTTTATCTATAATATAGAAGAATCCTCTCTCATAAACGTACATCATCTTATTATGATTATTTACATTTTGTTTTTGTTTTTTTACATAATAATATTATTATATAATTATTGATACAAAATAATATCTCAATGTCAAGAAGTTTTAGATTAGTCAAATCTGTCAATGTATTAAAAATATAATAATAATAATAATGATGATGAGAAACATACAAGAGAGATATTATGATAATGTATAACATGTAAATTATTATAATTTTATGCATATATCATGTTTTATGATGTGTCTATGCATAAAATACAATAAGTACTACTAATTACTAATGATTTATTTATGATTTTTATCTTGCATAATATTAAAATTTCAAAGGTGTACATCAAGTTGACAATATTGACAATGTTTTTTATTTTTCATATCATTATATATAGGACGAAATGGATGACAAAAATGGACGAGATGACCGTGATTCTAAAAATGAGCCCGAACAATGCCGGAAATTGTTCATTGGTGGATTAGATTACAGAACAACCGAAGATAGTCTTAAAGCTCATTTCCAAAAATGGGGAGAAATTGTTGATGTTGTCGTCATGAAAGATCCCAAAACTAGACGTTCCCGTGGTTTTGGTTTCATTACTTATTCAAGAGCATACATGGTTGATGATGCTCAAAATGCCAGACCCCATAAAGTTGATGGAAGAGAAGTTGAACCTAAAAGAGCTGTCCCTAGAGAAGATATTGGTAAACCGGAAGCTGGAGCTACTGTTCGAAAAATCTTTGTTGGTGGTCTCAAAGAAGAAGTTGAAGAAGATGAACTTAGAAATTATTTCAAGGTATTTATTATTTATTATAATTAATTAAATGGTTCATACATATATGTTTCTTTATGAATTTACAAAAAATTATGATAATATAATACAAGTATAATACATTTTTTTTTCTTTTTATGTATATTATTGTAAAATTACAGAGTTATGGTAGTGTAACCAGTGTAGTATTAGTAACCACCAAAGAGACTGGTAAAAAACGTGGGTTTGGTTTCGTAGAATTTGATGACTATGATCCTGTTGACAAGATTGTGTGTAAGTTTAGTTTTGATTAATGTATTTCATAATATCCATAATATATATCTATCTATGATATATCTGTTTGCTAATTATTTTTTGTTTGTATAGTAGCAAAATTCCATGAAATCGGAGGTAAAAGAGTGGATGTCAAAAAAGCCCTAAGTAGAACTGAAATGGCTAACATGAAAGGTGGTGGTGGTGGAGGAGGCGGAGGTGGAAGAGATGACGGTATGAGAGGAGGAGGAATGAGAGGAGGTGGAATGAACGTAAGTATGAAATATGATGTATTATATTTTATATTATATTTAAAAATGAATTAAGAATTAACTTTCATATGACATTACATGATAATATTTATATTTCTTTTCTTGAAAATACAGCAAGGAGGACGATCTGGTGGAGGTGGTGGGCGTGGCGGACCACGAGGGGGTGGTGGCCACGGGGGAGGCGGCGGAAATCCATGGGGAGGACGTGGTGGAGGTGGAGATGGAAATTGGGGAGGAAACCAGGGGGGTGGAGGAGGCTGGGGAGGTGGTGAGAGTAATTGCATTATATTTTATCCATAAAAATTTGAAAATCATTCATAATATTATACGTATAATATAATGATATTTTTAATACTTATCTATATAATATTTTAAAGGTTACAATAATGGACCATGGGAACAACCTCCAAGTGGTGGAGGTGGAGGACAGTGGGGAGGTGGTGGTGGATGGCAATCTGGAAATCAAGGTGGTGGAGGAGGATATAATGATTTTGGTGGAAATTACCAACAAAATTATGGAGGTGGTCCAATGCGTGGAAATCAAGGAGGATATGGCAATCGTCCAGCACCTTATCAAGGTACCTTTTCATCAAGATTATCAGGTACCTTACCTAGGTTTTCCGGTTCTACCGGTAACTTTGGAAGAGTACCAGGTAATTTTATTTATAATAATAACAGTAATTCCCCTAATTATAATAGTTATTTTTAGTTTTTTTTAAGTTGTAGTATATCTATAGTAGTAGTATTATCCTTATCCATGGTCATAATAATGATGATGATAGTATGTTCTATACTGTCATTTTCATAACATAATATTATTGATCGGTAGTTTTTTTTTTTTAGTTTATAATTTCCCTATTATTTTGTATAATCATCTGCATAATAATTATAGTAATAATATTAGAATGTTGGAAGGAGAGTCATTAGTTGTTGTTTTTAGTTTTTAGTTGTACAAACTCTCTGGTTTAGTTTTTTTTTGGTTTGTTGTGGGCTTGGAATAGATAATGTGCATAAAACAATGAATCATCATTCATAATTTTTTTTTTAAAGTTTCCGTTAAAAGGTATTTTTCTTTCCTTTTAAAAATAAATATGTAGATAGTATAGTAATAAAATATATTATGCAGATTAGATGATGTTTTAGGTTTTCCTTACTTATTACTTATTTTAGTATATTATACAAACGTAGAAAAAAAAACTGTAGTGGTATTTAGATATAGTATATTGTTGTTTTCCCTGGTTTCCTTAACTGTAGAGTCCTTTTTTTTTTGTTGTTTTTTTTTCTTCCTTGTATGTTGTTGTTTTTTTGGGGGCGGAATATATTTTTTTTCTCATGAAAAAAAAAACCACGATCAAAACAAACAATACTAATTAGGAGGTTACACGAGTACAGGTGGTGGTGGCGGTATGGGAGGAGGAGGTGGATACAACCGCAGATTTTGAAGTAAACAAAAATATTGATCGACACACTCTGAGTCTCTAAATAAAAAAAACACAAAAGATATCTCTCATCCTCAATGGTTTCCCATCGTTTATACTACTTCTACCACGTCTACTACTACTACCCTTTTTCCACCATAGCAGTTTTAAAATAAGGAGGAGCAGGAGAAGGACAAATTTGTATAAAAAAAAGGCTTAAAGGATTTCACATGGCGACAATTTTTTCAAGACGATTGTCTCTGCAGTGTTTTATATGAAATACTTTATAGAGTAAGAAGAAGGGGTACCTCTCTCTTTTTTTTTGTATTCCATTGTAATTGTAATAATTCTACTATATATAAATGTTAGCAATTATATATATACATTATATATATATATCTCTACTAAAAAAAAACACAATATTAGTTGTTTATTATTATTATATATTAATTATGATATGATAAACATACATAATAGATATATATATATTAACTCACGTAAATTTTATTATACCTATATATATATATTATTATTATCATTATTATTATTTCGTACGTTTTAAAAAAAAGAAGAAAACAATATAAAGATACAAAATACATAGTGAGTTGAAATATTTAACTACTACTTCTATACTAATAATAATATCATGCTGCAATCTTTTTACAAAGAAACATAATATATAAACCAAACAAATGAGAAAATAGTAAGATCACAGGTTATTATAATATGTTATCTATCTAGAGAAATCTATAATAATAATAATATAAGAAAAAAAAAGAAACTACAAGAAAAGTTGATACACACATGATATATAAGAACAACAATCAATCCAGGAAGGAAGGAAGTAAATAAGAAAGAAAGGAAGAAAGATAAAAATTTAATAGAAACAAGAATGGTTTATGTAGTCAAGGTCTTTTTTTTTTTGTTTTAGGTTTTTTTTCTATTTCTCAACAAGAAGGATTTAAAAATAAATGAAGTAGAAGGGAAACAAAAACCACAATAATAATTATTATTATTAGTATTATATAGTACTATATATAATTATTCAATCAAGAATCTGACTCGTTTAAAGTCTTCTTTCTATATTATTATTATATAATATACTTATTATGTTATACTAATGTTTGTAAATATTTATGAAGTCGTTAAGTGTATGTGTATTACAACAACTACTGTTACTACTTCTACTATTATTATTATGATTATGATTATTACTATTGATGGAATATATCTGTTTTATAGGTTGTTATTACATATTTTAACTATATATTATATATATATACATATTTACATATAGTATAGGTACTGAAAACATACTTGATTTTCATTCATGACTCAATTTCTGAGATAGTTTAAGTCAGAAAGTAAAACAAAAAAGAAAACCAAGAAAACTTCTTTAATAAACTCAGTCTAGAATATTACACTAAAAACAAAATCTCTATTAAAGAAACAGAATATTGACAGAAAGTTTATATTATAATATACAATATTATATTGTGTGTGAGAGTGGCATTAGCATTAGCATAAAACTATTTCAAAGGGGGTTACTTAAATTTTTATTATTATTATTATTATTTTTTTGATACATCAGTTCAGTTTTTATATTCAATTATACATTTTTTATGGCGCTCATTACATTAATCGCTCCTTCTTTTTTTTTTTTGTATTTTAATTTTATTAGTAGTAAAAATGAGATATTATAATGATAACATTCTTGTATATATATACATACATCTATATGAAAAATACAATAATGAATTTTATTATGTAGTAGTTTATATTGTTTATTGTTGTTAAACTTTTGTTTTTTTGTTTTGTTTTTAAATTTCGGTGACATATCATGTATATGTTTCAGGCAGTTTATATTTCATTTGATATTTATATATACATAAAATTGTATAAACTAATTCTTGGAGGCAAAACATAGCATAGTCTTCTTTTTTTTTCTCTCTCTCTCAACATAACCATCAGCTGATTGGTAGTCAGCTGATGTTGATTTATTTTTCAGTCATTCATAGTTTAAAGAGAAAAGTTACTTCTTTTGTTCAAAAAGAACACAGGTAAATCATTTTGAAGGAGGAAGAAGAGAGAAAAAGTCGTCGTTTTTTACAGGAAAGGCCTATTTGATGAGATCAAAGAGAGAGGAAGAGAAAAGAAACACGTACGTAGTTTCAGGCTTCTCTCACACCACCAAACGAGGAACTTTTTTTTTAAAACAAAAAAAAAAGTATTTAACTTCAGACTTCAGACAGCCTATTGACACATTTAAGTCAATGTACTTAAATATGATGATCAATGAGTCAGATGTCAGATCAGTGAGACAGACAGAGAGAGAAAGAGAGACAGAGAAACTTCATCAGGAATAATAAAGAAGGTAGTCAGACAGAAAGGAAGAAAAACGAGAAGGATGATGATGATGATGGCAGGAGTGAGTAACCAGGTATGAGTCTTGACAAAACACTTAATTTGAAGGTGTCTGATCACTTATTCTAGGTAGAGTCAAACTAAAGCAAAAATTTTATTATTATTATTATTATTTTTTCATTACAACAATAATATTATTGTACATTTTTTATGTGTATATTTTCTTTGATTATAAGAATATTAATTATTATAAAACAGTATTTTCTTTTTCTCTTAATTATTATTTACTTATATGGCTACACATATATGTATCAGCAAGCATTTTTATAGGAATATTTATTTATTTATTTATTAATTTTATTCAAGACGATGACTAAATATATTATATAAAAGCTTTATTATATTATACCCTTTTCTCCCTTTTCAGTATGATTTGTATGATAATATAATTTTCTTTCTGTACATGTATATATATATGTATATTTATATGCCTTTAATCTCAGTAAGTAAGTATATACCTACGACTAATGACTAAAGACGATAAACTCAGACCTACATATATTATATAGATATATAGATTGATTGATTGATTGTTTCGTTCTTGTTGTCACTGTTTTTTAGACTATACTTTTTATACATGATATACTTCTTATTTTTACGTAGACTTATATACTTGTGTCAAAGTTTTTCTTAATTGGTTTTCTCCTCAGTACTATATTTTAGCTATTATAGTGACCTTTTTTACTAAATTAAATGTATATTTTTGTCTTGTAAAAGCAATGTCTCTTTACAATGAAATCAGTTAACAAATTAGATACAAATAACAATAATTGACAGTGAATGAATGTTTTTGTGGTTGAAATGAGAAACATGACTGACTTTTTGAGGAGTTCTCTCTCCCTCTCTCACAAGATATTATACGAATTAGTAGTTCTAAATATGGTTAGAGAAAGGACAATATTATGGTTGTTGTTAGTTGTTATATAATCTGTGATTTCATAAGACGACAGAGCTTTTGATTGTTGTTTGGTTAAGCTTTTAAACATTTTCTTGTATAACTATATATATATATATATAGTAGCAGAGCTAAAAATATATTTTATATACATTACTTTTTACATAGTAATTAGTTGGGGAAAATGTGGTTTTAAATCTACAATAACAATCATTAATCATTATTTAAAATAACACATATGGTATAATATTAGATGTATTATGTACTGACGAGGTTTGGTACAATATTATAACTTTTAAGTTTAGTTTATTTTGAGTCATGGAAAATAAATTATAGTAGTAAAAAGTAGTAGTAGCTTATTCACAGCTTGTATTTTTAAAGTGTATAGTTTATTTTTTGAGCACTTCTTCTGTCATGATTTCTTTCCCAGTGAAAGTATGTACCTATACTTTCTCTTTTGTCTTCTTTATACTTTTGTATGTATATTTTTTATTTAATGTAAAGTCATTGGCATTTAGAATGAATGTCAAGTATCATTATACTTAAATATTAGTAGTATAAGTAGTAGTGGTAATTGTAGTATTTATCGCACCGTTTTATGATGCATACACAATATTATATTATACATAATAAATTATGTAGATAACACTGTCGACGTTATTTACCAGAAATAATAACGGCTTTCTTCATGCCTATATTTTCTGTTTACTTTCTTTACCTAGATTTTTATTATTTTATGGTCTCAGCAGCTTAATTAACGACAGAAGAACTTTCAAAATAATTTTATACTGTGTGATACTAAAGGTACTAAAAAAATCAAACAAATTTAAAAGGTTGTTGTATACATATTTACCTATAGTTTCAAAATAGGTTGACATAAACAGTTATTTTTGAAAGTTACTTCGTTTTAATAATGCCTATTACTACTGCTTCTAAATATATATTAAAAAAATTATATCCTAGTAACATGATTGTCTGACAAGTTTCTGTATATTATAATAATTTATAATCTCTTCTCTTTTTTTCTCGTTTTTTTTTGTGAAATGGAAACTGTATGATGTACTTATTATGCATAAATATTTTATAGATAGTTTTATAGCTAGTTCAGTGTGCACGTACTTCCTGATGTATATTTACTTCCTCCTAAGTATGACCAATTTTTAACTAATAGTTCTTTTTTTTTACAGTAAAAAAAAGGAATGTGTGTATTTATCGCCTTATTTATAAGTGAATGTGTATAATATTACAAATAACAAAAATAATAATTATTATTATTACTATAAACAGAGACAGAACAAGAAAAGTTCTACTTATTTATTTAGTTCTTTTTGACATTTGGTTAATTGTGTGTACAAATTATTTGTTCAAAACAAACAATAATTACAATTTTCTATACAGGCCACCTAAGTAAATATTATTTAGATTATTTTTTTTAGTTTACATTATGTATACACACATGTATATATTTTTATTTTAAATACCACGAATAATACACTCACTATAGTACTAGTTTATTTATTTATATAATCATAAAATTTATAGACACAAGACACACAACTACACATTTACACACACACACACTATATTTTTACACTTGTCAATGATAATAGACATTTAATTAGAAAAATGTATATGTATGTCTTGAGTCATTTTATGCCTCATTTGTAAAATAATCAAAATACAGCTAGGATACATATATTGTAATCGTAGTACTTGACATTTTAAACATTTTTCAATGTATATTATTTGTTCATTGTAGAAGAAAAAAAAAGTGAATGATTTGTAACTAATGATGAAATATTTACATAGGTCCTTTGGTGTAAGAATAATACAGCTGCACCGCCACTAAATGAGTAATATGGAATCATCATTTTGGATTGTCCAATGTCGACGTTGAAATTTATTAATGCATGGAGAATGGAGATCGTCAAAGAGATGCTAATTGTAAGTTTTATTCTTCTTCTCATGTCTCTCGTAGAAACTTAATTGAGTAATCAGTAATCAATCAATGACAATCTGTGTATAGTTCTTGTCAAAAAAACAGTTTTTATTTCATAAAACATTAAACAGAGTACAATAAGAAGAGGTGTAGAATGAAGTAATACTGACACATATATATATAACAGTTACAATACAATACAATAATATGACTAAAAGTAACAAATTCTAACAGGGTTAGTTTAGTTAGTATAAATTAAGGTAACTAGATTGTTTTCAGTATACGAGTTTAGATATTTAAAATAAAATTACTGGTTACTGGTACATAATTATATTCCAGACTCTGGACTAATTGATTTTTTTATATTCTATATTAAAAAATGTAAAGTTTTTACATTATAGTTTTTTGTCTTCTTTAGTAATTTGAAATTCAAAAAAATAGCTTTATACATAGATATTTAATATTTAATACTATGCGTAGTCGTTTTATTAGTACTAAATCTAATTTGGCACATTAGTAAAATACACAGTTATTGCATTAATTTAAGTATTTTGTAATAATAATATTAATTATTTATTGATTAAAAGGCAGTGCGAGGCATCGAGATGCGAAATTGAGAGACAGATGATAGACAATCCTGTCTCATGTCAACTCGGCTCAACGGTCATGATGATGATGATGTACATCCTTTTGTTCGGTTTTGATGTTTTAACGTCGAGTTCGATGAGCGTTGTTGTACAACCTGCAAAGTACAATACAAATACAATATAAAGAGAAACCAAAGACAGTATTAATATTTTTTCCATGTCTGTGATAAAAATCTGTGATAATAATTCTTTGTTAATTTTTAATTTTGTATTCGTACAAAAAGTTAATGAAGAAATAAAACAAAGTAACATGTATTTTTTTATACTATGAACTATATTTCAAATATATATATATTTACGTTTTGTATGCGTCCGTTTTTATGTAATCTAACAAATGATGAGGTCCAAGAGCCCATTGGTCTGCCACTGAAAGAGTTTATAATAATGTATAAAATAGAATTGGAGCATGTATATAGATAATATTTCATATGGATTTTCATATTATGTATTTTAATTAAATTCTTACGTGGAGGCGCTAGCGGATTGTCTTCTAGTCGAATAATACTACGACTGGTACCAAGATCCAATTGTCCTGTGCATATTTAGGTACATATAGATTCATAAATAAGTATTTCATATCAAGTTAATTTGTATAGGGTTTTCAAAGGTGAAATTATAGAATGTAGAATGAAGGTTTTTTTTTGTTCATTTTTAATTACCAATTTCTGGAGGAAGCCATTGGATGAGATTGCCTTGAACGTGAAATTCACGTAATCGGGCACAGTTTCCAATTTCCCGAGGGATGTAGTTAAAGTTTACGTTGTTTCGAATGACCAGCTGTAGAAAGTAGAGAAAGATAATTGTTCTTGTTGAAATTTAGTTTTTAAGAATCCTTTGTATTTAAGATTATACAGCAGGACACAGTTGGGATTCTACTATATTATTTACTTACAATTTGTAGATTTTTAAGGCGTCCGATTTCCGGTGAAAGATTTTCAAAGTAGTTGTCACCCATGTACAAAGCTACATATAAATTATACAGATATAAATTAAAAATTTCCTTCATTCATAATTCATAGTATACAAAACACAATAAGCAAAGCATTATAGTAAGTAACGATTATTGTTCTTTTTCACCTCGTAAGGTTTCAATCATCCAAAAATTTCCAGGAAGACCTTGTTCACTCAATTTGTTGTGTGTAAGATCTAAAACTTCTAGGCTAGGACAAGCACCAAAACCTCGGCCAAGGGAAACCAAACGGTTCATTCTAATTGTGTGAAAATATTTTAAAGAAACATACTTTTGTTATAATTTTCATGATTCATTTTAGAAATCATACATGATGAAAGATTGGATTTCCTTTTCTGTTTTCTGTTTGTGTACTTTATTAGATTTCAATTTTTATTTACCCCACATTGAGAATTCTTAATTTCGTCAAGGACGAAATAGCAGTAGGCAATTCTTCAATCTGATTGTTAAAGAGATTTAAAATCTCTAAATTGGACAGAGTTGCAATACTGGACGGGATGATTTTTATTTTGTTGTGTGTCAACGTAAGCCGTGTTACAAACTCGAGGGAAACTGAAAAATCAAATGTCAATCAATCATAAATTATATAACATGTAACATGATGTGATAATTATTGTTATTGTCATAATTCATATTTAATTCAAGAGTATGAGTATTTTTCATCTTTTATATTTTTCCATTCATTTTATTCAAAGACAAGTTTGAAATTTTAAGGGTTGTCATCATCAGAATCTGATTGAATCCAAAATCCAAAGTAAATACACTAATTTGTATAAAAGTGATTGATTTTACTTAAATACAATCTAGAATAGATTGACGTACATTTATTTATTTATTTATTTATTTGTCTTGTAATGATTTAAATCTAAATGAGAGGAAATTTTCCTTTTTATATACTCAATACTCATGAATGTTGAATGTTTTGATTTTGACTTTGAATTTTGACTCTGTGTTTTTTTTTAAATGACAGTGTAAATAAAATGGCGTTGGACATTTGTTCCTCCAAATATGGTTATTGAAAGGAAGTCAAAGATTGTGGGCGGTGAGCCAATAATCTAAGAAAATGTGTGGGTTACTTACATAGACCAGGCAATTCTTCAAAGGCTGAAATCCCTTTTTCAACCAAATCCAACTCGGGATTTCTAATTTCTCGGGCTTCGTCTATAACTTTTTTTGCTTTTGTCATCTTGGAGTTTCCCACAAAATTACACGATACTGGGCCCGAGTCCATCCTGTACAGCTCCTTTTATACTCGCCGTTCTTATCCACAAAAATTGTTTCCGTATGTAGGAATCTTTTCACAACTCTCCTGATGGTTACAATTCAGATACAAAACTAATAAGCTCACACTGTATGTACTTACTGTGTACTATGTATTGTGTGTATTACTCTGTTCTCTCTGTTTTGGCCTTCTATCCAATTTTCTATGTACCCTTTCCAATGTACAGACTACAGACTACAGAGTATACTGAATACTAGGAGTAGATTTTCAAAGTTTCAAAAATTTCAAAGCTTCCAAACAGTCAGATGGCGTCCAACATGTTTAATCTTTCATTCAACAACTTTTGCCTTTTTCTACTTGTCTTTGTCTCTCTCTTACCATTTCATTTCTTACTTTTTGACCTTTCGTTTTTTTTCTCTTTTCATGTTTAGTTTTTTATCCGTCACTTTGAGAACCTTCAGATTTTTAATCAAAATTAGCTACAAAGAAATACAATTTACAAATTTACAATAACTATTATTATTATAACAAGATTTTTCAAAAGTGGAAGACTTTTGTCAAATGTTGCTGAAAAGTTGTAATTTTTAATTTGTAATAATGGTAAAATAGTAATTATTACACTGTGAACTGTGAAATAAGAATAAGTTGATAAGGTTTTCTTAAATTTTAATTAGATTTTAAAGATTTTCATATTTGATCAAATATCAAATCCAATTAAGATGAAAAGACTTTATACTTTATAGGTGTTTTATCGATTATTATTTGATCTTTTTTTTAAAAAAAAGCTTCTTGTAGTAGTAAAATTTCATATGTAAAATGTAATTTTCATACGATTTTCTCTTTAATTTTATGTAAAGAGAAACTCTGTTCTGTCTCTGTGCTAAAAGCATGTAGGGAAATTATGAATCTCATCTTTCATCTTTCAAAGCCATTATTTGAGAGTTGAGTGGAGTTGAAGAGAGGTTTTTTATCACTCTTTACAGTTCTCAAGGATCTTGGAGTCACCTTAGATTACAAGATTTTTTACAAAGAGAACGATTCTTTTCTACCACCATCTTCAATCTTCAGTCTTCATGAACCTTGTAGCATAATGATAATGATAATAATAATGATACTACCACTATAAACTATAATATACATTACACATTACACATAGTAGAAATAAAAATTGCCTTGATTCTTGATTCACTAGTGTTAGTTTTTCTACTACACTGTATCAACTATTACGATAGTCAAGATTACTTGTTCGTCGTTCCTCTTTGTGTGGACTATGGACTAAAAACTAAAGACTACAGATGAACTAGAAACTAGAAAGTGGAAAGTAGAAACTAAATAACGTTCACTCTATAATTCTATGTAGGACATTCTCATTCGCTCCCCACTTTTCTTTCACCATTTCATCAAATGTGTAGTTGAACTCTTTCATCTTCTCCTTTTTCTCGGTACTCTGTAGACTGTATAATGTAGACTGTACTATCTGTACTATTTCCACTTCAATTTTGCTGGTAGTCCATTGAATCTCTCTCACTCTCATTATTCTCTAGATTCTACATTCTAGATCTCAAGTCCATGTACAAATCTAGAAATGTACAAATGTAGAAAGTAGAAATGTACTGACGTATAAAATATTTCTACTTTCTACCCTCAACTGCACAGGGCTCAAACCACTTTTGTACTTCTATTACACCAGTCTAGTTTAGTCTAGAATCTAGAATCTAGAACAACTATGAGCAATATCAATTTCATCTCTAGTTTTTTCTCATGGTTAGTGCTTTCACCGTGGGTCCAGAGTCTAGAATCTAGAGAAAGTAGTTTCTGTTCCACGTAAATAATACGTAGTTTTACATGTATGTTATTCTAAATTCTAAATATACGATACATGTGAGAAAATGCTTCAAAGTACAAACTACTAACTACTAACTACAAATAGAGCAACTCTTCTTTCTTCTTCCTGCCAATGAGTCTTTTTTTTCTATTATTTCATGTTCCATCTTGTTCAATGTATTTATTTATTTACTTGCTGACAAGAAGGAAGAATAAAACAATTTTTGAAATTTTCAGGAAGCATTAGATTTTAAATTATAAACCAACTGTTTATTTTCAGTTTCATCTACAAAAAACAAAAAGGTTCATTTAGAATTTATAAATGTAATTACATTAGAAATGTTTGTTTTAAGATTTAAGAAGCTTTTTCTTTATCAGGAGGGGAACTTTAGATTTAATATTGATACTGATTTAAAAGTTAAAGTCCGGATTAATAAAAAAAAATCATGAATTCATGAGCTTTTAAAAACCCTTGCGTATCCCTTATGAATAATTTCTCAAAAGTCAAGAATGACAAGTTTTTAAAAGAAGAAGTAAAAGGAGTAAAAAGTAAAAGATGTTCATTAACTGTGTTTTATAGAACAAGTTGATGGTTGATGGAGGTTGTGGGATAAAATAATGTGTAGTATGTAGTATGTACGATTATGATGCACAGGCTCTTTTTTTGTTATTCTCCACCTTTATTTTACCGAGATATATCCAACTCTACAACTATAACTATGATGTTTCTACATTATACATTATACATAAGAATGGATTGTACATTGTACACGCTCCATATTGTAGACTGTAGATGGTAGTTCCTGTTGGATGGATTATGATTGTAGTTTGTATGCGTGTAACCGTCCGAAAAACGACCCTCTTTCTCCCGTGTTTATTCTCCTTTCTCCTTTTTGATGCTTCTTCTTGCTATTTTTCTACTTGATACGAGTTTCGTAGGTTGTAGGTTGTACGTGCTCTAATAATACATTACCACAACTTACATTTTACATCTTCTAGCCACATCCTCTCCTCCATCGTAAATACCTTCTACCTAAAATTCCGTCTCCATCAAAAAATACCATGTCTTGATTCTTGATTCTTGATACGATGGACTTTCCCTCTTTCATCCTCATTCTTCTTCTTTTTCTTTTCTCCCTTTTCCTTTCTGCCCTGCGTCGGGTCTCATTCATTTTCATACTTTTTGTCTTTTCATTCTTCTTGATTCTGGAGTCTTGAGTCTAGAGTCTAGAGCCTTGATCATTTTCATGTTCATTTTCATCTTGCTCATAATCATAACCATCTTCTTGATGATGATCATGATCATGATGGTGGTCGTTTCTGGGTTCTGGTAGTTGATGGTTGATGGAGGTGGTGAGTGTTGAGTGTTGAGTGGAATTTTTTTTTCTTTCCGAGCTCGATCATTTACCTTCATGTGCGTGTGTCTTCATTCTCTACTATCTACTCTCTCCTTTCCAGTCTCCAGTCTCCAGCTAAGAATGAAGAGATTTGCGGTCATGACTCTGTGGTCGATGATGACTATGACTATCCTTCTGAAATTCAAATTCAAACTCAGATTCAAATGCTTCCTCATGAACAAAGGAAAGGGAAGGAGTGAAATAATAAAAAAGGGGGGAAAAAGAGGTCGAACGGAATAAGGAATAAGGAAATGAAGTCGTCATCATCCTTCGTATTTTTTCTACTTTCAACGTAGAATTCACAATTCACAATGAATATGATTTCAGATTTCTGATTTCAGAAGGAGGTTGAAGACTAATAAAAATACTTTTGTAAATATTAAATATATGCATAGAACGTAGAACAGAGAGCAGAGGTCCTTCAAAACTTGTAGATATCAAATATCAAGCTCAAATTGAATGACACTTTTATTTTTTATTCTATATATTTTCTCCATGAAAGAAAAAGTCATTACTATTGTTTTTTAATGCATAGTGTATGAAGTATGAATTATGCATTTTGAATGAGTGACATGAATAATATTTGCATACCTATTTCTTCTTTCATATCTAATATGTATATTATTGTATATTATATTTGTGAATAAAATGATAGAATCTAGAATCTCCATTCTATTCAACAGTAAAAATAAAAGTGACAATGAAATGACAAGGAGAATGAAAATGGCAAATGGGAGAAAAGTAAAATGAAATATTATGCAAATAAATTGGCATATAAATATTCTGTATTCTGTTTTATCATTGCGATTTCCGCTCGTCATGCTCACTGACATTTTAATTGTCGTTTCAAGTGCTGTAGCAAAAGTACAAGTAAAAAGTAAACTGTTAATAAACGGAGAATGGAGAGTGTCAAGAAATCAACGAGTCGTTGAAAACCCATAAAAATTTTAATTTTCATGCTCTGCCTTTTTCTTCTTTCTCTGTTTTCTATTTCTATTTTTGATTCTGTGTTCTCTAAAGTAGATGGTAGATCTGGTATTTAAGATTAGGCAGAATGGAGTAGTTTCTCTCTTCTCTCTACTCTGGTTTATTCTCAGGACAAATTTAGCTTACGCTTGCACTGTTATGTTTGCTTTGTGCTTTGTGCTGTGTTGTATCAAACTCATTATAAATGGTAAATGTTGAGTAAGGCTCAAATTTTGACGGGGTGCCAAAAGTTGATTGTGAATCAAGAATCAAGAATCAAGTTTGAAGCTTATTTATTTGTGTAGCTTTTTCTGTGTCCAATCTGTGTGTGTTGTCTGTCCTCTGTGTACTCTGTACCATGTACCAGACGTTTGGTGTTTGGGTTTTCTCTGGTATTTTACTACAAAGTACAAAGCAAAGGTGTATTCTATTTTCTATATTCTACATGTATATTATTATAGTACATGATGTATTATAACTTGTAAATTCTGCCGAAAAATCCCACAAGAAAAAGTACAAAGAATAGGAAATGAGGATAAATGTACCTTTTTACTAAATCATTTTAGCTTTTAGCACATGTTTAATGTTCAATGCTCATGTTCATGTCTTGAAGCTGTAAAAGCTGTTGTTGTTGTTTTTGTTGTTGCAATTTTCTATGTACGTGTGACATGAAACACGAAAAGTGCAAAAATATACTCTCACTCCACACTCCACTCTCCACTCACTCCCGCCTTATTTGTTTCATTTAAGATTGATCATCATGTGAAATGTGAATCAACTAAAGGAAAGTCGGCTGTCAGCTCTGGGTCCGCAATAATTTTGCATAATGCACAAAATACACAACACACAAGTCGTAGGCATGGTTTATAGTTTATAGTTCAAGGTTTTTAAAAAAATAAGAAATACTGCACCAAGGTCAAATAATATCAAATATCAAACTTGTATAATAAATAATATCTACAGATATAATATATAATACAAAAGCCTAAATTCAAATGACGTATAAAAGTATTAAATACATGAAAAATTCCTTTTTATGTATCTTTTACTTTAGAGTTCAGAGTTCAGATCAAACTTTTATAGGTATATTGCCGTTTGTCATTTGTCATAGACAAAGGTCAAAGGAACGTAAATATATTAATGCTAGTTTTTTTCAATATAAATATTTAAATATATGTTGTAGGTTGTAGTTAGTTGTAAGTAGTAATAATTGCTCTATCAAATGGTTTGATTCAAATCAGGAGGAGGAGGGAGGGCAAAAAACTGTGGTTATACTATATATTTTAACAATTATATTAATACTAAATACTATTTAATACATAATACATGTATAATATATGATATGAATATGTGTTTAAAACTCATGTTCCTTTGTTCATGCTTTATGTATTGAGTATTGAGTACGAGAGATGGCTTTTAATGTAATCTTGTATATCTAATATCTGCACTCTACATCAAGTATCAAGTACTATAATAATATAGCATATTATTATTATTATTGTTGTTCATTTACATGTATATTAAGTATTATGTAAATCCGTGTGATGGAGAAAGTAGAAAGTCTCCATTCACCACACACCGAGCTCGTACAGAGTACAGAGTACAGCGCAATACAAAATAAATGTAGATATAATAGCATGGTACCAGACCCTTGACTTGGCCATTGTAAATTGTATTTTAAGTTTTATTGTAACTTTCGTCATGGTGAATTTTACCATGGACAGTACAAAAAAACTTACAAAATAGTGCACCCGAGCAAAAAATGTACTTTTTTCCAATGCAAGATGAATGATGAATTGCATTAAACTTTTGTGTCATCCTTCACAGTCAAAGAGGTTTTAGAAGAAGGAAGTTGTCATTTTTATGTTATATTATACTTAGTGATTAGAGACAATTGTTGGAAATCATTCATAGTTCATACTCCATACTCCTATTTCATACTTTTTGCATATTGAATTAAAAAATAATAGTGATAATTATTAATTATTAAAAACACACAAAATGCCACCACCAACTCAAAGAAAAGAGGCATTAGACATGGTGTACAAAGACGCTGTAATAAGAATGCTTCAAATATGGGATGAGTCAGAGATGAATGAATTGGTTGAAGAAACGGATATCATCATCTCCAGGGTATGTACATAATAACAATATTACATGTACGATGCACATACACGTTCATATCTAATAGTTGAATCAGTGACAGTATAATAATGATAATATAATGATGAAACCCTATAGATATCCAGAATCGT
>JABASP010002725.1:0-18160 GCA_019776565.1 Sminthurinus signatus | reverse complement strand
TTTCTGGGCCTGAGTGAAATGTTAAACCGAGAAATGAAGACGAATTATTACATTTTACTTATCCGAAAGTCGAAAGGACACCCACATACAGATATTTACTACAAACTACAATACTGTACAATGTACAATGCACAATACTGTAGATTATAGAATATAGAATACATAGATACACAAGGCAAAAAGTACATGGTTACACAGTAAATTTCCCTCTTTCCTTAATATACTTTACTTTATGTCCGAATCCCCTGAAACCCGTCATGTACATTGTACAAATACTTGTGTAAGTAGAAAAAATGTGACAGAAATCCGATCTGCTCATCAAAATAGCTTTCTCATACAGAGAAATTGGAGCATGTTGTAAATTGTACATGATACAACTTGCGAGTACTTTTTTACTAATATCTATAATATTTTTTTTCAATTCAGAGTAAAATATGGTACATTTTTCTCCTCAAATCTCAAACCTCAAACCTCAAAGGCTTTAAAGTTTTTTCTTAAAAGCATCTATATTTTCAACCATTATAAATCCATCAAATCAAAACCATCAATCTGAATTTTCAGAAAATAAAGATGAAAAATAAAGATAAAATACACAGCAATTGACTATTGACTATTGACATTTCACTTTATAAACAATATTTCAAGTTTCAAGTTTCAAGCCTTCTTTTATCTTTTGTTGATTTCATTGTTTCTGATTTCATGCACATTGTACATGCGCTGTCTTATTTTCTCATCCCGGATTTTCAAAATTCAAAGTAAAGTACTTGACTTGACTCAATTATTATTGTTGTCTAGCTGAAGTATAGATACTAGATACAGATACATTTCACATTTTATACCAGAGTCTATTCCACTGTGAAAAGATTATATTTATCAGATTGTACTCAGCTCTATCAACGTCAGATGTTGACTTGTCAGTTGTCAGAGTCAGCGTCAGATAGAAACTCAATCATTTTTATTTTGATTCTATATTCTATACAGCAGTTTCTATTTTCTATTTCCTATGCAGAGTGTCCCTTGAGAATTATTTGATTTGTTACTCTGAAAAACTCTGCAAGAAAGATGCAAAAGATGAGAAAAAAATAAAACATCATAGAAAGTGGAAAATCTTATTTTTTGATATGAAATTTGACGTAATGCAAAAAGTAAAAAGTAAAGTGTATCTTTTTTTCCATAAAATCTAATTCTAATACCAAACAAAATACAAATAAGAAACAAATTGTTAACTCCTCCATATAAATAACATTTCTTTCAGCTAAAATAGCTTAAATGGACCCAAATAGTTACTACATACCATTTTTGTGTAGGTTTATTTTCTTCACTGAAGAACAAGAAAATACATCGGCATCCACATCCACATGCACATTGCACATGCATATAAAGAAAGAGGAACAATAAACAAGATGCAAATGTACAAAAAAAAACACAAGAAATGAAACCTGTACCAAAGTCTGAGTCTGAGTCTGAGAGACAATCAGCATAAATCCATATCATATAGCTTTGTTTATAGTAGTATTTACTATACTCTTTACTGTTCAAGTAAAATATTGGGAAAACTTGCATGTACATTGTACAAAAAAATGGGTCCACAATCTACAACCTACAATTTTCTAGCTAAAGTCTAGAGTCTAGAGTACATGTAAATAACAAATAACAAACAAATAAAACCAAAAGCCAACAAATGGCAAATCATGTAAATTGCTTTGTGATCGTCTCAAGTCTTAAGTCTTAAGCATTGACAAAAGGTACTTTGTTCCACATAAAACGCTCGTATATCCTACAGCTTTTTACTTACACATGTAGAGAGTAGAGAGTAGAGAGACAATATATTTATTTGTACTTGTATTGTCCTACTGACAGGATGCAAAACGAAAAACGAAGTACAAAAAGAAAGAAGAGCTCAGTGAGGCCAAAGCGGGAAAGCCGGATCGTTTTCGTGAAAAATCCGTGCTCTGTACTCACTACTCACTATGAATACAAAATACAAAATAACCTCACATGGTCAAAAAATCCTAGACTCCTAGGGAACACAAAACACAAAGACGGACCAAAAACCAAACCAAAAGACAAACAGAGTAAATATAGTAAATAGTAAATGAAATGAGAATAGGAAGCATAAGCCGAAAGTAGAGCACAAGAGCACACACCACACACTACAGAAATACAAAAAGACAAAAGACAAGTCAAGTTAAGAAGACCAAAGAGAAGCCAAATAGTTAGTAGATATAATATATTAGCAAGTAGTGACTGTTTCATACTGCTTCACTGTAGACTGTAGTGCATTATGCATTATACTATTATTCTACAGTGTACTCCGGCAACGTGTAGATTGTAGTTTGTAGATCTTCTTATCTCATCACATCTGTTCATCTTCTTGTGGAAAAAGGAAGAAAAGACAGAAAATAGAAAATACTCTTGTGGGAACTAAAACAAGGATATGTTTTTGGATAAATAGAATTGGTTGAAATGATTTTGCGCTTGAATGACAGAAACAATGGCTTTGTCAGATGTAAGATGTACAATTTACAACGTACAAATGCAAATGCCAAAATGTATCTCTTTTTTTCATTTTTTGTTTTCAGTCCCTCTTTGACTCTTTACTCTAGACTCTAGACTCTAGACTCTTGGTCTTGAATGGTGCATACAACGTAGTGTATAATGTACAATATATGCAATATGCTATTTGCTCCTCGTATTACCTACTCCACTTTGAGCTTTGAGCTAAGAGTTTTATACTTGCAACCTGACTTATTTTCTCTTTCCTCTTTGTGCATTGTGCATTGGGCCCACGCCGCCTTTCAAAATAGTAAAAGAAAATTCCTGTCGTCTCCCGAGTTTCGAAATCGACATCGACATCGACATGGAGTCTCGCAGTATGTGTTATGTTATGTAATATTATGTTAGATTACATTTTGTTTTATGCATGTAGAATGTAGATTCTACACTCTATATTCTTACGATTGACTTATTTTTCATTCATCTTTTTTGTACTACTAAACTGAAGTCATGTACATACTTATTATGTAAGTAGAATAGAAAAGTGTATGAGTGTGTTTAATGTCGGACCTTTGAGACATTGGAAACTGGAAGCGCCTCAAAGACAAAAGACGTGGTAAAAGAATTTCCTGGCTTCTTTCTCCTTCCGAACAGACACACAACACACAACACACAATACATGAATGAATGAATGGGCAATGTAAATTGTACATTATACATTAAACATCCTGTGTAAAGTGTAAAGAGAAGTTAAAGAATGTGGAACATTCTTCAATTTCCATGTCCCGTCTTCCATTCTTCCATGTTCCGTTCACTCGGATGAATTCTTCCCCATTTAACATTTCAACTTTCAACCTCTTTCACCGTCTTCCATTTTCGTATCGAAGGAAAGAAAAGGAGTGGAATGAAATCTGGAATGTGGAATTTGGAATCTGGAATCTGGAAAATCCACTAGTCCAAACAAGCGTGAATGTACTTTTGACTTTTGACAAAACAACAACAACAAGGAGAGCGAATCTCATGTTTGCATTCACTATTCATTCATTCTCATTGTATATGTTACGTCGTTTACCATGTTTTTCATATCACGTATTATGTATTATGTATTATGTAATGGATAATGGATAATGGATAATGATCCCTTTGAATTTCATCCTCATGGATCTTTAGAGCTTTGGATCTTGTACAACGAATGATGAATGATGAAAAATCCTGCTTTTCTTCCTAATATGTTTTCTAGTTAAATTTCAATTCCACATTCCGAACTCCAAATCCCAAATCCCAAATTCCAAGTCCTACGCAGAACGAAAATAAATGTACTGTATATTTTGTGTACACAGTACAAGATTAAATCTCAGTGCATTTTTTGTCTTTACTTGAGCATCATCTTTCTTGAAATACATAATACATGGATTTCTTCCACTTTGATGCACATCTATTTCTGTTTTGTGTATTGTGTACACGGTTGTACACGGTGGATTTTTAGCAAACTGGTGTGACTTGAGAAAGATAAAATACACAAACAAAATGTATATTCTCAATTCTCAATACGCGATGTTCAAAGCTGTAGAAAAATTCAGAGATTGGACATTGAGAATTGAACATGCATTATGTATTATGTATTAATACGTGTGCAACTGGTTTAGGAGTTTAGGAGCCAGGATAAAACAAATACAAAGACAAAGAACTATAGAGATAAGGATAACGAGAATGAGCATGAGAATGAAGACTAAATAAAAGGATTGGAAAAGTCACAGTAGCTATGTTTTGTGTTTCCAAACTTTGGTAAAAGGTAGACGGTAAACGGTAGACGGGGAGAAGATGGAAAAGTTACAGTTGCCTCAACTCGGAATGGAACTGAATGAAATGGAATGAGGAGATTTCATATACTGAAAAGCTCAAGGTTCTCAATAAATGATGTGTGTAGAGTGTAGAATGTAGTGTATAAAGTATCCAGTATCCAGATTCTATGTACAGAAGTGGAGGAGGCAGAGAAGTAAACCTTAAATCTTGGTGTTAGAGAGTGCAAAGTAAAAGTAAATTTAGCCATGAGGCATGAAGAAAAGTCGTAACTAAACCTCCAAACTCCAGACTCAGAACTAAGCCTCAATTTTAACCGTGTGATGGATGCTAAAATCTCGGTAGAATTAATGGAAGAAAGCCGCTTTATTGTACAACACACAACGTAATGTGTGTAGTGTCTAGTTTATATTATATTATTGCATATTGTGTAGTGTGTAGTATGTACGATGTACGATGGTATCAGTTGACTCGTAATAATATTTGCTCACCGTCTGCTTCGGTTTCGGCTTCTGTCTCTGCTCCATTTAAGAATCCTTTGTGATTCGGACATTCTCTCTCTCAGACTCTACTCTCTACTCTAAAGATGATGAAGAAAGATAAAGTCACAAAATATATTGTACTGTGACACTGAATACTGAATACTGAAGACTGCATGCACAGAAAATAAACTGGTGGCAGAGACACGAGAAACCGAGAATAAAGATCTCAACTAGTACCTGCTACGTAACATGTACCAAATAATACTTATAAAGTATAAAGTATAAAATACACAGTCTAGGTAATACAAAAGAAGATTATGTGTGTAATAATACGCTTACACTTCTACTTTAAGATACTTTTAACTTTTACCACTCTTGACCGCAAAGTGAGGCATCAGGCAGGAAATGGAACAAAACAGAAGAGAACAGACAAAGGAATCCAACATTTGGATTCCGGATCACACAAGTACTTCACATGTGCTTCCTCAAATTTGATTTCAAGAAAAGTTAAGCTCATAAATTAGAGGATTCTCTCTCCATCTAGTTTTTTACATCCCTCTTGTATTCTGTTTTTAGGAAGCAAAGCTGCCTATTGTAATCCTTGTGTCTGTCTCTCTGTCTGTGTACGGATTGAATCCACTTTCCGTCAACTTTTAAACGTGCCATCTAGCGGATGAACTTTCAGCTCGGTAGTGGTGCCATCTAGCGGTCAAATTTATAAACTCGTCATCTAGCGGTCAAATTTATAAACTCGTCATCTAGCGGTCAAATTTATAAACTCGCCAGTAGCGCCACCTAGCGGAAAATTTTGAAACTACACATTTGTCCGCTAGATGGCGCGCACATACAGATTTATATTGGACAAGTTCTAGGAACTTGTTGGACGTACACAGCAGGAGTTGTATGACAGTGGACAGACGATATTTTGTATAGTCAGCTTCGCTTCCTTTGCCTAAAGCATTTATGCTTTCAAGGCGATATAAAATCGACACAAAGTGAGGATTTTTAACTTTATTTATTCTGTATCTTTTTCAGTATCATGTGCCGTATCATCCAAATCCTGTAAAGTGTAATCCGTCCAAAATCCAACATCCCATGTTCAACAGTCACATATTGCGCTTAACCACATCTTCTCAGCGGAACTGTACTGTACTGTTCATCATCATTGGTACATGTTATAATATTTATAGACAGCTTGTATTTTATTTTATCCGTTGTACGTCACCAGTCACCAGCCACCAGTCAACAACAGTTAGCTACAGTCGAACATTCAACATCAAACTAATTTGTGTATCGAGTAGAGAGAGAGAGAGAACCTTTGCCTAACTAATTGATTTCAATTCTTGTGTGTGGTTTAAGGATTACGGAGTAGGATACAAAATTCAAAATACGAGCGACCAACGACAGAAGCAGAAACAGGTCTATTCAGAATTCAAAATCCCAAGTTTGCCATTTCCATGTAAATTTATGCGGGCAAAAGTGAATTTACAACTTACAATGTACAGTGTACTGTAGATTTTAGACTTTAGATTGTAGATGTGCTTTACCATTTACTTACATAATGTCATTTGCCAATTTTAGACGTGTAGTTTTTGCCGTGCAAATTCTACAATGTCCAATGTGTGCTGTATTTTCACATTCATTTATGCATAAACATGTTATCAGTTGAGGAGAGAGTGAATGACTCAATGAATGAATGAATGGAGCACAAAAATAACACGAGGGTTGAAGAAGGTCACGGTTTGTTTTCATAATATTATTTCATCAAAACTAACACAAGATAGAAATCCGCAAAGTTCCAGATTCCAAATTCCAAATTCAACTCGAGAGTCATCCTCACTGTTCAACTCCAAACTCCAAACTCCAAATTCCAAACATCCGTTTTTTTGCAGTCAGTCGAAATACAAAATTGTAAATTGTACAGTCTAAATTGTGAATGGCAGGACATGGAATATATCATCATCTTTTTCGTTACGGCTACGGTTGCTCATCTCACATTCTGTATTCTGTACATTCTACATTTATGTATTCAAACACAAACACAAATACTTACATCTTACATGTCATGTCAGAGAAACATGTTTGAGTTTGCAAAGCAGACTGTAGCTTGTAGCTGGGGCCTATTTCACCATTTTGCAAATTTGCACTTTGCATTTCATTGTAAAATTTGCAAAGTGATTTTTTTTACCATGGTAATATGAAAATTCTTCGCAAAATTTGCAAAGTGAAAAGTGCAAAGTGCAAATTTGCAAAATGGTGAAATAGGCCCCTGATACAGAAATGAAAACATACGTGTCCGTATGTGTCTGTGTAGCGTAGAACCAATGCAAAATGGAAATGGAAAATGTCAGAGTGGATGGAACCGTCAACTGTCATCACTGTATTCTAAATTCTGTACCTACGCATTTTCCCTGTTTCTTTTTTTAGAGGGAATGTTTAGAATTTAGAATGTACAACCAAGAGAAATATGGACTATGGATAATGAATAAAATACTACGTAGGACAAAACGATAGATTGTAGATAGTAGATACAAAGAGAATTCATTTTATTCCCTCTTTATTTTGCAAGACAAGCATAAACAAACTGTACTTTTTTCACCTTTCCCTTTCCCCTTTTTCACAGACAGACAAATTATATGCTACACAATACACAAATTATAAATTGTAAAAATACAGTGTGAAATGGTAATTCAACTGCAAATGTATCGTAAATCGTAAAGAATGCAGACTACTCAACTCTCAAGTCTCAGGTCTCAGGTATTTTGACACTTTAAACCAACACGCCGCCAATATAATAATAGAATAGAGAGCCCACGCAAAAAAAACACTACTTCGCTCTCTGTGTTATATATACACTGTACACTAGTGTTATATATATTATATCCAAGCCAAGTCAAGCCAACACACAGACTGACACAACGACTTACAACTTGAGCCATGTAGCAAAAAGCATAAAGTACTTCCAACTGATACTCGTCGTTGTCCTTATATTTAGTTATTTTTTCTATCTCTTTATCTGTACTCTGTATACTGTATACTGTATAAACATGTGGCAATTTGTTCTTTCTTCTTGTGCACTGTATTAACTATTTACTATTTACCATTTACCATTTCAATACGAATACGAATGCACAGCAAAAAGAATACATAAAAACCCATCCTTTATTTTACTACTGCTGCTACTACTGCTCTGTTCTCATTCTCAAACAATTAAAAATGCAATAGCAACATGTGAGCTTTGAGCTTTTAGCATGTGTTGGTAGTTGGTAGTAGTGAGAAAATACAAACATCAAACATAAACAAAGATACCTAAGCAATCCCCAAGTAACACCTTTTACGAATTACCAGCATGTTTATTTTACATTCTCTATTTTCCATCATTCATTTCTTTACATGAGTAGAGAATAAAGAATAGAGGATTTCACCAAGAATCAAAAATTCAACTGTACAATGTACAATGTACAACTATAAAAACAGACGTGAGAAATGTATGTATAATATATAATATATAATAATGCAAACTGCATTCCCACATGAATTGTTCCACATTCCTCATATTATATCATGCATGTGTAATGTGTAATGTGTTGCAGTTTAGCGTAATACGTAATACGTGATTGTAACGTCATTGTTGCACTACGGACTGTAGATTGTAGACAATTCTTTTTTATACTCATCTCAATCACTTTCAATCCAATTTAATCTAGTCTCAGCTTCCTTATTTAGCACACGTATAATTTATAGTAATAATAGTAAGTGACAAGTGTCATGTTGTTTCTAGTTTTGAGCCTGTCATTCATGACATGAATTGTTATGTAAAGAGTCGAGAGAGTAAAGAATACATGTACATGCAATCCTATTCTCTTTACTTGTCACTTGTCCAACGACCAACGACCAACGGCCAACGTCCAACGACTTTCTCGTCTTGACTTACAACTTATATTATGAATCCTACATGTGGAATTGGAGTGATAAAATCCCAAGGTGAAATAAGTAATTAGCCTCAATGCTTTCCTTTTCTAATACTAATATTATTAAAATGTACATTCTTAAAACTTGATAAATATTATACAGTGTGCATCTGTATTCTACTTATGCGTATGCATTATTTATACTTGTGCTCTAAACTCTAAGAAATTCATAGTTCACAGTATGATGCAATTTGCAGTTCTGCTCAAACTTCAAAGTGTACTGTGTTTAACTCGTAGATTATATTGTTTTTACTTTGTACGTCGTTATGTATTTATACTCTAGACTTTAAATTCGTGTGAGGCCTACACGTTATTTACAATATACATGTATCTAATACTTACTGAAATATTGAGCATTGAGTATTATTTTTATTCAACTTTCGTTGAAAATACATTTATGTACTTGAAAAACAAACATACTTGCATAAATGTAATAAAACATGTCTAAAGTCTGAAGCGTTTCAAACTAAAAATGTTTATGACCATAAAAAAATCAATAAGTTCTGCAACGCTTGGAAAAGTCAATAAAATAAATAGTAAACAAAACATTTAACATTTACAGAATATAGAGCAAATATGCAATACCAATGGCCAATGTATAAATAATAAATGAGGATCAGACAACTTGAATTTATTTTTTTCCTTCGTTTTTTTCTGTAGGACAAACTTTAAATATTGAAAAATAAAAACTATGCAAAACTAACAAAATTCATTGAATATTGAGTAGGAAATAAAACAAATGAAGGCCATCTATTTTTAACGCTGTTCAATTTTCAATGTTCAATGTTCAATACAAAAGATATGCGTCAAAGTGATTTAAGTTTTGATATTTGATAATAACTTTGCTTTTGTTCTTGCTCTTGTAATTAATACCTTTGTATTTAGCATTTTTATTATTATGTAAACAATCTTGACTCTTTTGACTCTTGACTCTTGAATAGATTCATATTTCATATTCATATTTTTCTCGTATCATCTTTCAAATTTAGATGGAGCAAACAAGAAATGAAAGAATGAATACCTCGTGTTTTTTTGTAAGATAATACGACGGAACTCCATTCCTCCATTCTTTTGCGTCTTACCGTCAATCGTCAATCTTCAATCAAGCTGTTAACCAACCAAAACCAAACATCAGCAGTTACTAAAAAAAGTTATTATGACGCCTTAAATGGCTTGTCAAAAAGTTATCACCCATGAACCTATCTATAAATATTAAATACACATTGTGTATACTTTGTACGTGGAAGAGAAATAGAAAGAAAAGGAACGGAAGTGAATTCATCAGTTTCCTTCCCCCGCTAATGCACCTACAGTATTGAATGACAATGACTCATTTCATGGGAACAGTCTAGAGTCAACAGAAAATGTTGAATTATGTTTCATGTGTACACAAATAAACAGCTCAATTTACTAGGAAAATAATCTATTGATCCAGTGGAAAAATAAAAAATAAAATATTGTTAAACTTTAATCTACTACCAATAACTCTCAAAGACAAAAAACCACAATCCTTGAGAAATCTATTGAAAAAAACAAAAGTGTGCATTTTATTCACTTACATTAAAAAATACAACAGTCAACAGTGCAAGATTTCAAAGGACAGTTTTGCCAAAGAAATTACAGGAAAAACAACAACAAATAAATATTCTGACTAAGCTATTTTTAAAAATAGAATAAAAATATGAGAGTAGAAAAAAACTGTGATTAGTAAACTGTAAACAGAGCGACAGAAATGAGGAGAAATTATTTACGAGGACAATCACTACCTTTTTTCGTACACAATTAAAATGAGTGCTGAATTTGGATTGTGTGCTGTGCGTAAGAGGTTGGAAAATAAAATAAACAATGAACACTGAACACCATCAACGGAATACAGATAAGCTGTAGTCTGTAATTACTTTCACTCTCACTTTTCAATTCCTTTGACTCTCCGTTCTCCGTTCTCTGTTCTCCGAGCTCACTTGATTATTGATTATTTAAAGTTGCTCCTTGATTTATATCTTCATTTAATCTTGTGTACGCAATACACACTACGCACTACGCACAGAGTAAACAATATAAAGTATAAAGTATACAAATCTACATTCACGCAATCCGAGATTAGAGACCGGGCAACTGGCAACTGGTGACGTCGAATGAATGAAAGTCACGCTGTGACTTCTATAAAAGTAACAAGTGTGTCACCTACACAATACACATCAATTTAATTCCTAATAAAAGCCTGTTTTTTAGCTACCAGCACTAAAAAATAATTATTTAGTTTTATTCAGCACATGCAACCTGTGCTGTGTCTCTTTCCTAATCTCACTTTCCCTACCGGTAATTTGTTTGAATACAATGCGGGATGCTGGATGCGGGATGTGGGTCATAAAACTTGTATTGATGAACCTTGAAACTCGAAAGTTAATCAAGGAGACGGAGAAAGAAACATAAAACTTTCACTCTGTGATGTAAGATTCAAGATTTAAGATATACAGATAAATTCACAGACACAAATATAATATAAATAAATACACCTTTACAATTCACAATATCCGGACTTCAATTTACTTAAAACTTACAACTTATTACATACACGTAGACAATCATCACAAAGACAATCAAAGAAAATTCTATTATTCTGCTCCTCGTCCTTTGTCCTTTGTAGATTAAATGCTCCTGTTTATTTCAGAAATAAGGAAATTAAAGTTCATTTCTCTTTTCGTTTACTTTTGTTTTTATACTGGCTACAATTTTACCAGTTTTGTTGTTTTATTTTCCATATTCTATTCCATATTCAACAAAACCGGGGACCGACTTAAAGGAAAGTTAATGAATATTATATTACATTTTATAGTACAAGTTGCCTCAGGTTTAACAGTCAAAATTTTGAAATGAGGGAAACGAGTCACATTTAATGTTCCAGTGTAAAAGTAAAAATAAAAAGGAGAAAATCCATATACCCTTAGTCACAAACACACACAGAGACACAGGCAAAGTAAAAGACATTGAAACTGAAACTGAAATTGACAGAGACAGAAGCAGTAAAAGGTAAAAGGTAAACCGAGGGTTTTAAAGACAACATGAATACTCTCTTTACTCTTTACTCGCTACACATGTGCAAATAATAATGACACGTGCACATGTAAATGTAAATCTACATTGTACATGTGTAGTGCATGTCACATGTTTTGTACATAAAATGTATCATGTAAATGACAGTTTGGATATTAGCTAGTATCAAGTATTATTATTATTATTATTATTATGGAAACTAAACCTAAAACGCGTCTTATAATAAGTACAGAATACAGAGAGAAGAAGGGAAATGGAAAGAAGGATATTATTTTACTGGTGTACTTATTCCAAATTCTAATATGTAACATAACATAAATCAAGTTACACCGTAGGAATTCAATTACAGAGAATATGCTCTTTTCCGTATAAAGTTGTCCGTTTTTGGTGCCAGTCACTCTCTTTTAAATTCTAGAATTCTAGATTTCTGGAAAAAGACAATTTACTTTATTCTTCATACTTTATACACTACACTTTCGCGTCACAAAAGTTTGTGTATTACCTACATACATTTCCAAGGGTTTAAAATGGAACGAGGAAAATGAAAATGAAAATGTGCGGCATATCTAAATCTAAATTCAAAATGAAACATGAAAAGCAAACACATGTTTGAATTATATATCTAAAAAGTACTATATTATCATTTATCCTTTATCATACAGTGAACTTTGTACACATTGCTACTTAAATTGAGAGCACAGCAACTTGCAACTTAAAAACGTCAAAGGAATTCAGAGAGTTGGTATAACCTAATTAGAAAGCTTTCTTTTGTACATTTAAGTGCAGGAAATTTCATAGTTATGAATACGAGACAAGAGACGAGAGATATGAGATATGAGTAAATAATAGTAATCTGGACATGGTAATGAAATTATGACATTTTGAAAACTCTCAAGAATCAAGACAAAGTCCCTGTCTCATCCTGCCTCTCCCTCTTTCTTCTTTCTTCTTAATACTGACTGGATGGTATTATTCTTTTCAAATCTACCATCTAGAATCCATAGAATTCATAGAATTAGGCAGTGTGCATTGTGCATATGTTGTGACATGCCTAATATCTAGTATATAGTTCCTCTTGAGTATTGAGTATTGAGTCTAGAGTCTTGAGGAATTCTAAATTGGATCAACGGAGAAAGGAAAATATGAATGGAAAAGGAAAAAGAAAGAAAGGAATTTCACTGCGTGCTATTGCCAAAACACAAAATATATTATTACAATTCACAATCCGCACTAGGTATCTGCTGTCTACTGTCTACTATCTACTATCCAAAAACTACAAGCTACAGACCATAGCAAAGGATAAAATAATAATAATAATAATACTTGTGAAAAAATAGTAAATAAAACATGTGCGTTTAATATTCATAGTCATGCACGAGACTCCCTTCTGAACTCCGTCGCAAAAAAACAAGGAAAATAACAATAATAATAATATAATAATACTTCTATCCATCCTTCATCATCCTCGGTGCACCTTCCAAAGTTCCATGTACCTATTTACATATTACGTACATTCCAATTCCAACTTGGAACTCGGATTGCACGTCACGACACTTGGTCATAAACCATAAACCATCAACCATAAATATTGCAAAATCAGAGCCGTGTTTTCTATGTTGTGACTTACGCGTCCGTATCATGTGTACTGAGCATTGAGAATTGAATATACTCTGCATACATGCATTCATATTCTACTTTATACTCATCGCTCATCGTAGTATGCAAAAAAAAATTTATCTTAATACATATTATAGAATACAAAAGCATGTGTACATCGTAGGAGAACAAGCACAAACTACACACTACACACACAACTGGACTGTCCATTTTACGTTGTACACACGAAATGTACCTTTGTATTTAGTATTTATGATATGCACACGCTCAAAGAAGTGAAATCGATTCAAGGAACAAGCCAGCAAAATCAACAAACTAGAAACTGGGTAAACCTCCTCCTCAATCCGATTTTCATATAGATATTTGTTTATCATATCCACTCTTCTTCTTTGTTCTTTGCTGCTCTAGTATTGCTTTTTGCTTTTTGCACAACGCGCCTAATATATATTGGAACATATTGTATAATTTACAACTATTGATGAAGCCACAACGTGGATTTCCCTGTCATATTTTACAATTTGGCACTGTACTGTCTACTGTCTACCGTCTATGCTTTGACTTTTGAGTTTTGAGTCAAATTAGAGTGTGATAAACACAGTTGTAGATTTTGAGTGCAAAAATTATTTGTGTACAGTGTAGAATGTACAAGTGGTAAGATTTGGAGTTGGAAGAGTTTGTAATATTCGTTTGCTGCTATTTCCTACTTACAATCTACAATCTACAATTTACCATCTATAATTATTTCGTGGTGATCAAAATCCCGCCTCAGCTTGATTACATGAAATTTTCTATGTAAGTACGAGCTGTGGGTTACTTGTTGGTTATACAGACAGGATTTGAATTGGATTGGATTGCTCATAATATGGTGATGATGATGATGATAGCTAATATTTTGGGCTCAAGATTATAGATTCTAGATGTGTGCTTTATTATTATAGTAAAAGTGGTAAAACTATAACCTTAACCCTTTACTAAAAGTACAAATATTATGTACTGCGGGTTACGTGGACTATTGACAATCTTCAATTTTCAATGCTCCATGCTCCATGTAGAATGTAGAATGTGGAGTGGGACAAAAACCTCATTACACATTACACCAATCAGATGATAAAGAGGACGTGCCTCCTTTACTCCTAATATCTAATATCTTGTTATATTTGTAATACGTGTAACTTTTAATATATGTGGGCATGAGGCATGAGTGGTAATCGAAAATACAAACTACAAACTACAAACACGAAGGAAATTGAGCAAAATTCAATTTTCCTTCCTCCATTTAGTTCCCCACTTGAGAGTAGTTTTTTTCAACATCATCACCATTATTACGGACACACTAAACACTAATGATTCCTCCGCGTACTAAAGACTCTAGTCTCTAGTCTCTAGACTGGAGATTCAAGATAGCTGTATAACCAAAACTTGAGACACTCTCGATACTTGACTACTTGACACTCGAGACTCGAGACTCCATATTCAACTTGAGAGAAGTAAGAAGTAAGGGAGCATCAACTCATTACCCAATTCCAATTTATTAATGACGGAATGGTGAGTCTCCTCAAAAACAAGTGTAATAATATAGATAATAGGTAATAGGTATGTTTCCTTTAACTTCCTCCATCCTCCATCCTCGACCATCAACCTCACTGGATACAATCAACTCAAGTTGACACTAAACACTAAACTAAAACCAAAAGTAAAAGGAGTTGTGTATAAATGTGGGTTGATTCGTACTCGTACTCGTAGTTTGTAGTTTGTAATATCCCATATCGCACGTCCTACCTAGTTTCAACACAATAAATACTACTCCAATTTCAATTAAGATGATGACGGCGACATGTTACATGTAATACAATAAATAGCTTCTATACATTGAAATACGCTGAAATTGTACCCAATTCAAGATTCAAGTCAATTCAAAGGCCAGCACAAATACAAAAAACGACTACAATGTACTCAATTTTCTTTACGATTTGGAAACAAGAGTTTCAAATACCAAGTTTAGAAGACTTTGTGATGTTAGATTTTAGATAAGATATTAGATACAAAATTTTAAACAAATTCACTCAACTCACTTTTCACTTAATTTTTTTAGATTTCTAGTTTCAAGTTTCCGGTAATTTCTAGTGTCCATTTTACATTTTACACAATATAGAAACAAACTTTACTTCCTTTTGCAGTTGTGAAGTGATAATAATAATTATAATAACTGTAATTGATGATTTTCCATTAATCACGTGGTCAGCTCAAGCACAAATTTTATGGTTGTTGATAATTGATAATATGATGAATTATAAATTATAAATAAAAACGTTTCAGTATTGAAAGCTGAAAGCTGAATGCACTTAACGCTTATTCATCACTTTATTTCGTTAGTGTGTGAAGGGTGGAAGAAACTGAGCATTGAGCATTCTCGATTCTCAACTTTAGCCTTCATTCAATTTTCAAATAGGAATCATGTGTCATACTCATACATCACACAGTCAGTTTACAGTGTAAAGTGTACAAATACACAAAATGTACAGCCCAGCAGAGTGTGTATATAATATTTTATTCATAGATTTAAAATGTCTTTATAATTTAAAATTGATTGAGTCATCATTTCATTTAGAAAGATATTAGCATTGTTGTTATATTGCTGATTTTAATATGTAGTAAAGTTTCATCATGATTTATTCATATAACATATAATACATGATATTTGTATGTATAAACCTTGTGAAGAGGAGAGAGTGCAAAATGCAAACCATGTGCATTACATATTACATGTTGTACGCTGTACTATTTGTATTCAATTAAGTAAGTACTTATGAATGCAATTGTATATTCTATTCCCAATTCCTAGACCCTAGACTGATGAGTGCAATTCAAAATTCGAAATAGTTTACCTACATGTTTCTACGCTCTTTCATATTATTATTCTTATTATTATTAAATATTTTACTTCTCAGAATTGCAATTGTTAAATGTTAAATGAAACTTTGGAATTTTAGTGTCAAATCATTGTTAAATGTTAACTGAAACTTTGGAATTTTAGTGTCAAATTCACAAGAATATTCACAATTCAAACCGTGTTAAATAGTGAACGCGTTTGTATTTGGATAGGACATGATATGTAAAATGTACGTGTGTATTACAGACTGTGAAAACTGAATACGTCTGTTCTATGTCTGTTTACTTTTTACGGGTAGCGTAAAACGTAAAACTGACTGAAATTTAAAGGGGAATCAAAATATTTGCTGTTTAACAAGTACAGGAAAATTGAAATGAAATGTCTGCAGAAATTCTAGGTTAAAGTCCACATTGAATATTCAAGAGAAGGAGGATTCAACTTTTGCAGTTTGGAGCAACCATAAAACAATCTCATATATTTAAAAAGCTATGCATGGTGTTTTTTTATTAGGTGAAGGATTCAGTGCTCAATATTCAATATATTCGATATTCGATGTTGTGCAGTGTGCATTGATAGAATGAAAATAATAATAACAATTACTATAAAATATTATTACTAGCTAATAAACCGTGCTACAGAAAAGGAGCAAACTTTACTGAATGACAATTGCAATGACAGCGCCAGATTTTAGATTCCAGACATACTTAACACGGACTATACTCTTTTCATTCATTCGCATTACATTATTCATAATATCGTTCAAGGTTCTAGGTTCAAAAAATTACACAGTTTTTCATCCCATTCTCTTGTAAGGAAAAGCTGTACTATGCATAACACATACTTAAATATTAGGATGAGTATTGAGTATCAAGCATAATCTTTTGCATACAAGTATATTCAATATTATACCTTATACCATGAACCAACTGGCGAATGTGGAAGAGATGAAAGAATTTAAATATAAAATAAACCTTAATTTAATATAAAAGTATTTTCCTGCCTTTGGTCTTCTGTATACTGTCGTCAGAGGATGATTAGAACTATGGTGATGATCTTTTACATAATTAGAATCCAAAATCAAGAATCAAGATTACCTCTGATCTCTGATTTGCATCGGAAAACTTTACAAGAATTCCTTTACATATTCATTGACTGCAGAATACAGAATACAGAGCACAGACTTTAGAAAGTACGGTAGACGAAGAACTGAGAACTGAGAATTGAAAACTCAAAACTGGTGTTTAGCTCGCCGTAGTTTTGGATGAGGCAAACGGCAAAGCCGTTTGATTTTCAACTTTCAACACTTTAGTTAATAATAATATTTAGTGATGGACGTGTGTAAACTAGACAGTAGACAAGTACACATATATTATATATTACATATTATGCAGATGCAATGTACAAATGTACAAGGTATTACGTATTTAGTATTTATCATATCGTATCGTTTCTTCGTCTGAGCTAACGAGTAACGAGTAACAAGTAACAACATTCTTTAAAACTGTTAAACTAGTTGAAACTCGTATGCCTACCGCCAACCGCCACCACCAGATATGTATGTAGTTTGTAGTTGAACTGGCATTTAGGTAGTTGGTAGTTGAGCATTTAGGCATTTAGGCATTTAGACAGGCAGTTTTGTCTTGTCCTGCTTACATAATATTGAAAGGAATTTCAAGTGAAAGACATGTCAGACGGACGGGGGAGAGGAAAACATCTATTCAAATTATATACATTGTACATTGTACACTAGACCCCGTCAAAAGAACCTCTTATGACAAAAGTTAAAGTCTCACCCCTTCATATCGTTCCTTTTACTGTAAAACCCGACCTCTAAAAGTTTCAACCGATTT
>JABASP010002724.1:0-18164 GCA_019776565.1 Sminthurinus signatus | reverse complement strand
GCATGCTAACGCAATAGGTGGCAGCTAGCATCGTATACTTGCCCAGCCTCGAATAGTTGCCCAGTACTACAGAAAGTATTGAAATAAAGGCCCAGGGCTTATGTTCGCGCAATGACGGTACTTGTAATTTAGAGACATGAGGTGATTTTCCCACTTTTAGGGAGTGTTTTACTACAGTTTAGAGCCTAAGTAACTGGTGTAATGTGGGATGTGGGTAATAATGGAATAATGGTATTGTTAGCTCAAAGAGAAACATGCACATTGCACATGGAAAATGAAAAGGAGTGGATAGTTGAATAAAGTGAAGTGGGGTCTGATTCTGCTTAGCTGCTTAGCATTTGGGTGCGTATTGTACTGTCTGAGTATTTAGTTTGAGTTGAGCGTTGTGAGTTGACGGATTGCCTTCATGGGAGTCAGTGATCAATCATATTTTCTTGCCTTCTTGTTATGCGAGGAATGTCGACTGTCGAATGTTGAATGTGGACTGTGAAACACTCGCTCGCTTGCTCCACACAATACACAAAATGCACATGCTTTCATTCTGCACACTACGGCTGTTCTGTTTCTTTCCTGGTTTGGTTTAAAAGTTACCAAATTTTTAGCTTTTAGTTTTTAGTTTTTAGTTGTGGTTCTTTTATGCTTTATACTGTAGTTTCCAGTGCAGTGTGAAAAAAGGGGAGAGAAGAAAAAAAAGAGGAAGGCGATCATTAGACTTTAGACTTTAGAATTATGTAGAAAATGAAGGTTTGTTCTTGTTGTTCTTTGCGGTTGGCTTGGTTTGGTTTGGTTTTCCGTTTTCGGGTTTTGGTTTTGAGTTTTGATACTTTCCCGTGACTCCTGACTCCAGACTCCTGACTTTTGACTATGGGTTTATTTCTCTTCCTCTTTTTAGATACTTACCCTTCCCACTATAAAAATAAGGGTGAAATATCCAACAGCCAACATTTCTATTCTATTTCAGTAACTCATTTAAATTCAAAAAGCGTTTTAGGTCTGGAATCTGAAGTCTGGTCTGGAGTTTTAAAGTTAGAGTTGGAGTTGGAGTTGATGTTTTGATTTTCATGTTTAAAATCAAAAGTATGTTAGAGGAATGAAACTTTTAATCAGGGTTTAATAAATAATAAATACTTTTGAGTTTTGAGCTTTCAATAAAAGTTTCAGTTATGCAGTATTGAGCTTCGAGCTTTTGTTTTTTGAGTTTTGGGAGTAGCAGCAGTTGTTCAAACTTCAAAGTTGAATATTCAACATTCAACACAGAAGATTCGACATTCGGCATTCGACATGAGTCAGCTCAGCTGCAAACGGGAACTGGGAATTGTTTGAAATAAATTAGCTTGATCATTATCTTTGGCGTAGTCGTTGGTGAAGTGACACGTCGTGAGCATCCCGACAAGAAAAAGGTCATTGAGTACCATTCCATCTTCCCACTAGGAAAAGTCAGGAGTCCGGGTTCTGGATTCCGGATTCAGGATTCAGGATGGCTCATTATCATTAGACTTTGAATATGGAATGTGTCCGTATGTTTTATGTATATTATGGTCTTTGACTCTTGAATGTTGAAACAAAAGCTATGGAAAACCCGATGGTTTTTTCGCCAGTCATCTCTCATCTCTCATACATATGCCGATCGCTTTACTATGATGTGCACTGCATTTCCTAACTGAATATATTTTATGGGTTTCTCTGGTTCTGACTTTGGTTCTGACTCCAGCTGACAATCCATTCCATTGCAATCCACATTGCATCGACATCCACATCACCATCACCGACCATCTCACAAAATTCTCTCGCTCCATTCACTTGACATTTGGACTCAAACTTCCTGTCTCTCTCTCTCTCTTTTACTATGAAGAATACATATTGCATGTACTTATGTGTTTTGTGTTCGTGCTTGGTGCTCAACTTGGAGAGGAAATCCAAAATCCAAAATCTCATTGGATTTCCATTTTCCTCGTTTCTCCTTTCTTCCTGTCCAAGTCCTTCATTTTGGATTTTGGATTTTGGCTTTAAAGGATGAACCACAGCAATTGCCGGGATTTAAAAGGCTTTACAAACCCCAAGTATATCATACATGTACATAATTCGTTGTAGAGTGTAGATTGTAGAGTGTAGAAATGCTTTTTCAAGTATTTCTACTTAAATTCAATAACTTTGGTTTGGTTTTGTACATTTTGTACATTTTGTAAATCGTAAATCCGAGTGAAAACTATCTAAAAATAAGAACAGCATAAAGCGTAAAGCTTTGAGCTTTGAGCATGAGCTTAAAATAATGATGGTAAATTGTAAATTGTAAAATATAAAATAGCCATAATGTACCTTCATTTTTCATGCGGAGGGTTAACAAGAAATGAGAAAGATAAAATATAAGTTCAATTTTGAGTATTTTGCTGTATTTTGAGTCTATTTGTAAATTTTCAATGATGTTTTTTTATTTTTCTAGGATCTGAAATCTAAAACCTGGAACCTGGAAGCTGGAGCAGTAAAATTCTACAATATTTCAACACCAGGAAATTCATACTTGTACAATTGTTAATTGTCAATTCAAATCAGCGTACGTCATAATTCACAAAGTTTTGCTTTGAAGCTGACGACAGGTTGAAAAATTGTGAAAAAACCCCTGAAAACTGGTTCGTCACAGCACGAGTTGAAACTGAAAGCTGAAAGCCCAAGAAAGAAGAAAGTGATATCAAAACTCCAAAGAAGAGAAATGAGAAATGACACTGAATAAAAGTGAGATTTTGACTAATCTGGAATCTGGAATTTCATGTGAATGTGAATGAACGTATAATTTAAATGTTGACTTTGACTTTGAATTTGAATCTGAAGTTGAATTTGAGACTGATGTAACATGAAATAAATGAAATGAATGAGTGAAAATTAAACAGGCGTATCTCGAATCTAAAATCTAGAATCCAGAATCACGTATCTAAACTCTACACGCATAACACACACGGATTTTTCTACAGATTGTATTTCTCCGCCTCTGCACTCTTCAGCATTCAACATTCACCATTCACAAAGCGCACGCACAACAGATTTTGGATTTCGCATTTAATTTCCCTGTTTAGTTTGACAGTGATGTGGATGTTGATGTTGATGTGATGTGAACTTGTGACAGCTCGTTGAGTTTGGACAGGTAATATTGAATTCGCACGCAACCAACTGGAAAACGAAGACTTGGATTCCAAGATTTTTCGCTTTATATCGCACTTTACACATTCACCCTCGTTTTCTTATTTCCTTTCTTGTTCTCTTTTCTGTTTTGTGTGTCTCTGCTCTCTGCCCGTATCAACGTTGTTTTTTTTCAACGTCTCTGTGTTTTGTGTCTGATGCTGTCTACCTCTACAATTCCAAGCTCAATCTCAATCTCAATATCAATCTGAATCAAGAAAAGGACTGAATCCCACTCTTTCTTTTTTCTTTCAACTCAAGTTCAATTCAACTCTTAACGTAAATACCCGCTTTCAAAATTTAGAAAGAAGTCGCTCAGATTTCACATTTCAATCCTGTGCCAAAAACCCACTTGATAAGAAACACATTGAAAACGGAACAAAACGAACAAAGAATTCAAAGAAAAGAAGAAAAAAGTCGGATAAAAAGATTGAAAAAGACGTAAATCGACGTCTTTTTTTTTGGTGCTCCTTTTTTTAAATTCAATTAATTTGATGAATACAACCTTTTAAAACGGGTCCAAACAACTTTTTTACTTGTACTTTTTCTCATCATCTTTTGATAAATTGTGTAAAAATAGCCTAAAGAAGGTGAAGGTAAACTACTGTGCTTTTTTTTACATGTAACTACAAAAATTGCTACATTGTTGATTCTTTACTGTTGACAAGTGGTTACTCATGAAAAATAATAATAATAAATAATAATAATAATATTTACACCGTTGACAATTGAATTGAAACTTGAAACTGATGATAATAATTCAAATCCAAACAAAAGGTGTACCATAATAAAGCTCTAAAACTTTTAACGAATCTACAACTGATTTGATTTCATTTGAAAGAAAAAATTGAAACTTGAAAAGAATCCAAACAAGTTTTTCCAAGGGAAATCTACATGTAAAAAAACGTTCCATCCATTCTTATTTCTTATTATAATATTGTTCATTATTTATATTTTATATTCAATATCGTACCTTTTCTATTGTGTTTTCTATTGTGAAATTTGGTGTTGGTATCCCATCATCAAGAATCAAAGAGGATTCCACAACAAGTGAACCAAACAGCAGAATTTACAATACATTTCTACTTTCTACATTAGAAATTCCCACATTTGTAGCAGTAGTAGTAATAATAATAATAGTAGTATAAAGAGGGAACAAGAAGCATAGAAAATAGAAAATAGAGGAAGGAAACACATGGACGTCGTCAATCTTCATCTTGATCATCATAGTCGTCGTCATTCTCATGCTTCTCATCATCAGCCCTCGTGTTAAAGGTTAAACTGCACACACACACACACACACACAGATACACACACATTCAGTGAATAATCGTACGACAGAGAAAATCCAAGTCCAAATCCCACAGACAAACTACGAACTACGAACAACAACTGGAACCCTTTCTGAATGACAATTCAAATCTCTCCTCTCTCCTCACCATACGGAAAGAAGAAGAACGAAAACGGAGAACAGAGATTCACAGGATTGTGATTGTGACTGTGAGAGTTGAGTGTTACTTTTATGCATGCACGCATCTACATTCTACATTCTACGTTCTACATGTGTTTGTAGTTTGTACTAAAGACAAGTCGACAACAACAATAGTGAGGATTTGAACATTTGAACATTGAACATTTGAATGGAGAGGCTTGATCTTTTCCCTCTCTTTCTCTCTTTCTCTCACACAAAGTAGGAGACACCACAACACAACACAAGACACAATAACAAGTAATGATATGATAATGATATGTCTCTTCCCATCTGATTTACATCAACTATCAACTTGATTTCAATCTCTCTCAAATCTCAAACTCCATATTCAAAACTCCAACTGTTACACACTCGAGACTGGAGACTGGAGACTGGAAACTCGAGTCAAAAGTCAAACCTCAAATCTCAAATCAGTCCAAAACCAAAAGACACACATGGGACTCGAGCGGAGGGAAAAATGAGAGTCATGTCCACAACAACAAAAGGAACAACAAGCTGCATGTTCAATCTTCATCTACATATTTAGATTTCACTTGTACATGGACAAAAATCAGAAATATCTTGCCGTCACTTACGATTACGATTAAACCTGAACATTGTCAATTGTCACAGAGACACTTTTGACTCTTCACTTTGAATAATAATAACAATAAATAATCTTGAATGTACATTTATATTTTACATTCTACTTGTTTCCTGTTTTTTTAGTGCAAGTCAAACGTCAAAAGTCAAGTGTGGAAATTGAAAAGTGCCGGACATGATCTCAGTGTCAAATATCAAATATCAAGCACCAAGTTTTAAACGTAGGTCTGACATTTGACACTTGACACTCGGATGACCGTTGGCGTTGATAAATCAGAAATCAGAGCAAACGCCACAACTTTAAATACAAATACAACAGTCGGAGCTCGGAGCACAGACCAAGACAAGAATAGTGTTTTATGTATGTGAGTTATGTGAGAATTTAAACAATGTGCTGATAAATAGAAAATACAAAAGTACGTGACACTTTTTGTTTTTTCATTAAATCTCCGTCCGTCAAGTTCAAATTTAGCTTCAAGTGAAAACTTGTGCAACTGCTCCTACATTTTATACACAATATAAATAGACTGAAAGTGAAATCAAGCAAAATCATAAATAAACTTTCCAGATGGAATTGTGAATTGTAAAGAAAGCCCTTGTGTATAAAAATAGTTGTTATTGCTTTTAAGTGTGGATTTACTTTTTACTATTTACAACTAGATAATTTACAAAAGTAAATGTGTTCAGTGTTCAAAGTTCAGTGTTCACCGTTGTTTCTACATACAGAATAATCGATGATATCATTGTCCGTTGAGGGGAATCGAATCACGGAACACTTCGTAATCATGGACGCGGATTATCAAAACCAGAAATGTAAGCTCAACTGTTTTCTACCTCTTACACCGTACACCGTTTTTAATCTTTACCATTCAATATTTAATACCTTTTCCATCTTGAGTCTGTACTCTAAACACTATACAGATTGACAATTCAACGAGATGTTGATGATAAAAGGTAAAACAGATAAATAAATGTAACATGTAAATATATGCCCTCCACTTTAGTCAGATTTAGATTTGTGATGGACATTTAATCCCGGATGCTTAATAACACTTGAATCTTGAGTCTTGAGACTTGAGCCATTTTTATATAAAGTATTAAGTAAAACTTTTCTGATGTTCTGTAGGATGTAGGAAAAAAGAGCCAAGTCAGCAGCTACTTAAATATTGTATTTTGTATTTTGTATAGATCTGCTGATACATATAAAAAATATGGGTATGGGAAAACTTTGGAGATTCAAAGTTCTTAGCAATACGAAAATCTGGAAGCTGGACTCCGTGTAAATATCTGTAGTAAATAGTAAATGCATGAGGAATTAAATAGCTTCAAGTTTTCCTCATCTCGATACTCGATTCTTGATTCCTCATGTTTGATTCTTGATGTTTGAGTGTTGGTTGAATTGAGGCCTGAGGATTTTAGATTTTATTCCTTTGAGCGTGTGGACTGTGGGAGCAACACAGGAAGTGGAGGGAAGAAATCTCTCAAGTTGTTGTCAGGATGGGTTTGAGTTTAGACTTGGACTTGGAATTAGAATTAGAATTGGTATTGTACCATTCTTTGGACTTTGGACGATACTTTCTTGAATGTTGAAGACCTGCTACACTGCTACACAATACAATAAAATAGCATTATATAAGTAGTATATGATGGGACACGATTCAAAAAATATAGGAAAGGGAAAAAAGTAAAAAGTTTGGCGGGTTCAACTTGACTCTTGATTCTTGACTCTGTTGACTGTTGACTGATTTCCCGGATGCTCTCTTTTTTATACAGTCTTATGGATACGCATTACGGATTTTGTCCTAGCTCGTAAATATGTACAAGAGACAAGTTTTGAGTGACAAAATGTCCTCTTCTTCTTACTTTAGTAAACACAAGGGATCAAGAGTCAAGAGTCAAGAGAAGAAGCAGGAATGAGAACGAGCCGTTTCCTGACTTGGAAAAAGAATACATATTTTTTATTCCCTCTTTCATTTCTGACTCAGACTCTGACTCTGACTTTGATTCTGAATAAAATCTGTCTCTCTCTCAAATTTCAAACTCTTCACATTTTCTCTTACTGTTTGCAGTTTGCCGTTTGCCGTTTGCATCCTCAGCAAAGAGTAGCAAATGTACAATATAATATAATAGGAATCCCTCTTCTTTGTATTCTCTCAAGTTCTTTTTGAGTTTTTTTGCCAAGTTCAAACCAAACTAAAAATGAGAATGAAAGAGTGAGAGGGAGAAAAAGAATCCTGGGTTTTCCTGTTCTGCTGCCTTTTTATTGTACTTTTTTCCTTCCTATTGTTCAAAGCTCAAAGCTCCAAAGCTTCAAAACTCAAAACTCCAAACTCCAAACTCAAAGGAACAGGCAAATAGAAGAAAAGGGAATGTAAAAAAGATTAACGTCTCTAAAATGCAACATTTTTGACACACAGTCAACAGTCAACAGTTTGCAAGGGTTTTCATTCTTTGTCATGCCAAGATTGCTTGACAATTTCATGACTGTGTGACTCTTGAATCTTGACTCTCTCTCTCTGTCTCTTGTCAGTGACATTAAAATCAGAGGTGAAAACAGTACAATGCAAATGGAGAATTTTAACCGTTCCTTTTACCATGCCGTGAAAAAGGTAGTTATTAAATGTAAATTCAAATACAATAATAGCTTATACTTTTGCCCACCGGCAACCGGCAACTAGTTTAAAAACGTGGGGAAATCTCCAAAGCTCCAAAGTTCTGAAACTGTTCAACTAATTTCACACAAAAACATACACATTTCAGAGTGTAGAAAATCATCGTAGATACTTTAAAGTATGAACTTTCAGCTTCAAGACAAAAGTCGCGCATATTTGAAGAATTCTCAAGGGATGAAAAATGAAAAACTCAGAAAAAGGATGTTCAATGTTCATTGTTCATTTTTCAAGTTTCTTTCTACACGTGTGACGTGACATTGCATGATGCACTCTAGTCTTTTAAATTAGTACTTTTTAACGGGATTTCCCCTAATTTCGTTGGAAATACTTAGCTTACCGGTAAATATTCTGTATTCTGTTTTACTTTTTCTGTTGTTTTTTGTTATTCATGATGCATGATGCATTATACATTTCTGATTTTAGGGGTGAAGTAAAAATGGCTTAAATAATATTGGCTACAGAGCAGACAGGATATTATTATTCCGTCTGTTAAATAAAACATGGTGATAGTGGTAGTTGTAGTGGTGGTAGTGGTGGTGGTGCGAGAGCATAATCTGATTTCATCAGAAAAATCCAAATCCAAAATCCAAATCTCTGTCTTTCCATTTCCCATCTCTCACCTTTTCAACTCTCCATCTGCATTCTGCATTCTGCATGAACCCCTCTGTTTTTTGAGGAGATTTTCTATTTCCTTTTGAATTATGAGTGAATTCCTCTCACTCTCTCTCTCCCTCTCTCTTTTTTTGTTCTCTTTGAGGCTTTTCCCCTTTTTTAACTTTGAGTACGAGTTTTGAGTATGGCACCGCATTCGGCATTCGGGATTTCATTGGTCTTCTCAATGTACTCAAAAGTTTTTCCGTTCTAAGTTCTTTGTGGATCTCTCAGTCTCTCCGTTTCTTGCATCGATACGAAGAAAATGGAAAATTGAATTTAACTAAGTATGTGTGTAAAATGTAGAGTGTAGAGTGGAGAAAAAGGGTTAAGGCAATTCCCTTCCCGTAGGGCCAATTTTCAATGTTTTCTCATTTCCTTGTCTTGTCTCCCCTTCTTCTCCTTCTTCTTGTCCTCTTTTTGTCTTATGTTGGGAAAAGGAAATAAGTGAATTTGCAAGAGGGTAATCATCGAAAAATTACATTTTCTCTCCCCGATTTTACTCTGTAAAATTTTACCATGCTCAACAGAATTTCCTGGAACATATACTCTGTTGATCCTGTTGCTACAGGTAGGAGAATTTCAGGAAATTGAGCATTAAGCAGTGAGCCTTGAGTCTTGAGAATTGAGGGTTAACACCACATTCACCCTCACAATGTAATTAAATTACGCATGAGTTGTACATACACATGAAACTCAAAATATGACTAATTTCTCCGTGTAGACAGAAAAATGACTCATAATAAAAGATAAAACAAAAAAAAGGAAAACTCAAAACTGTCATCGAAAATGTATTTGTAAATTAATCGACATGTTTTATGAATTATGAATTACTTATTATAAATAAGCAGAATTAGATAAAAACAAAAAGAGTCAAGAATATTTACAAAAGGAACAAAATATAAAAAACTACATTTTGTAGAAAAAAGTAAAAATAAACGACATAGTAAAAACAAAATATAGTGCTTGAATATTTTTTTCAACTGAGATATATTATTCAGTATTCAGTATGCGTACAAAGTAAAAGATCTAAAATAGAATCTGCACAATATTTATAATTTACTTGTAGCTCAAAAGAGTCTCAAAATATGAATATGAATAGTTCATGAGCCGTATTTTCTTTCACTGTGGTTCATGACTTGCCTACAACATGCTCCATGCTCCATGCTCCATACTCCATGTACAACAAGCCTCAGCTCTTCCGGAACTAAAAACCTAAAAACTAGGACTAAAAGGAGCATTTCATGTACATTCTCTGGAACTAATTGACTTGGCTCTATTTGGTCCTATAAACATCATAAACATTCATAAAACTGTCAAATTTTACTAAATTTCCCAATTAATTCTCTTTTTTCCCTCACTATCGCAACTCGCAACTCTCTACTCTCAATACTTTGTAATGTGCACTGTTCATTCTGCCTTACTTCTTGTGTCGTACACATTCCTTCTCGGTTTGATTTGGTTTGGTTTGAAAAACCTAAATGTTGTTTTCAATCCCCACCACAATTTGCAACATTTAAATTCCAAATCCTGGGAGAAGGAAGAAAACACAAAAATACCAATATGCACGATATCTTATATCTTATATGCATATTGAGAAAATGGTTGAGACTTGAGCTCCAATTTTAGAATTGCTGAATTCTGAAAGTCGAAAGTCAAAACTCGAAATGATCATGAAAATGGCTAAATAAAAACAAGGGTAAGAAGTGTAAAGTATCAACCATGAAAACATGTGTGTAACTGCACGTATACATACGTATATATAATTTGTAATATAGAGCTTTGTTATGTGTGTTCTGTATTCTGTATTCTATATTATCAGTATTTGGTATTTGAATATGGGTATAAAGCACACTTTTGTCATTTCGCCACTCTTAATGAAAGATTGTGACTCATAAAAGGAGACAATAGAGACGATGAAGATTGAGATGGGAAAGGGAATACAGAATACAGATATGTAAGAAGGAGAATGAAAGAGAGAGTGTGTAGAAAATGAAAACAAGAAACAAGGGCTAAGACAGACGAGGAGGATAATGTGTTATTGGAGAGAAGAGCACTTGCCCCGAATTACCAGCCTGCTGACAGAATTATTATTATGAGCGGAGAAAGAAACACTAATAAACTATATTACAGAACGACTAGGATTTTACTGCTGAATATCTGCATTCTCCATACTCTCGCTCGCTCCACGTTCCTCTACATTCTAGATTCTAGATTCTTGATGTTTATGTCTTCTTTCTCTATCTTCCATATTCTATCTTCTATCTACAGTCTACTTCATGTTCCATGTTCCATATGAAAACTTTAAATAAACTTCAAATGTGTAGTCAATAATACCTTGTACATTGTACATTCATATAGACATAACGGAAAAGGGAAAACTCTCGACTCTTGATTCTCAATTCTCAATTCTCCATTGGAGACTCGACTAGAAGAAAAAATTTCAACGTGTCGAATTTTCAGACAAATAAGGAAGGAATCAGTATTAAGATATTATACCTATTAATATCGTATACTTTGTATACTTGTGCCTCGTATCTAATATCTAATATGAGAGTTGAGAAGTAATGCACAATGCACCAAAAACCAAAAAGATGGTAGAAAAGCTTACATTGTGCAGTGTATTTGAATGTAAAAGACAGCTGAGGGATAAGACTCAAGACACAAGTGAAAATTTATGCTCTCGCATCATTTCTCACCATATATAGCATCTGCTCACTATCATTTTGTCCAAGCATTTTCTCGTAGATAAATGAGCGTTGTACATTGTACAATGTACATTCTGCATACTTTGTATTTTGTATTGGATATTGGATATGATATCATATCTCATATCGACTTTCCCATTCCTTTTGCTTATTTATTTTCTCCTTTTCAAAACATATTCATATTATAACAAACAGTGTAAACTCTGGGTTTATTTACAATTTACCATCTACCATTTACCATATGCAGATGTTACTAAAACAGTCGAATTTTAGTGTTAATGTCATTACACCTTATTATACATAAAAATACAAAGTTATGACTTTACTCTGCCCGCTGTACGTTGTACGCGCTCCAAGTCAGCGTCAGCCTTAGAGTTTGCACACATTTCACAGTCTGCAGTCTGTAGTGAATAGAAATAGCAATAATAATATTATGGCAGTTGTTTTAACAGCTATAATAATAATTATGACTGTATTCAAATTCAAATTTTTACTAGCCATCGTTGCCTGTTCTGTTCTGTTCTGTTATGTTCGGGGCTCTGCTGTCATGATTTTTTAGATATGGTGTTCATTATTTATTCATGTACCAAAATCGACAGTGTACATTGTACATTGTACATTTTGTGTTGTACAATTCTTATGAACATGTACACATGTATTTGCTTATTTTAGCATGTCATCATTTCATATTATGCTGTCAATACAATATCAGCATTCAGCATTAGATGAATAATCTGTACACTGTACACACTTCTTGGAAAAGAAACTTCTAAATCTTTAGTAATAAATACGAAAAATACATCTCTAAATCTCTAACCATATTTTAGATTTTGGAGAAGAAAATGCATTGCATTGCATTAAACTTAACTACACTGCACTGCTTTGCACTGAATGCCAAATGCAGCAGAATAAAGAAGAGAGAAAGTGCATGCTCACAGGCTGTCATTTCCCATGGTTAGATTTTCCTAGAGAAAATGTTGATTCATTTGGTTCGGTTTTTGGTGCTAGGAAACTGGCAAGTGGCAGTGACAGTAGTAAGAAAAGGAGGAAGAGAAATCTTAAGAGGTCTCTAGACTCTAGACTCTAGATTCTAGACTCAAGTCTCAAGTTGACATCAGGGAAGAGGGAAAAGAGAGATGTGTGATATTAAAATATTATTATTACACATGCCATGTACAAAGTTGTGCAAACCAGTAGTATAAAATAGTCTAGAATCTAGAGATACTGAAGAGAACGAGAAATGGAAAGAAAGGCGAGGAATTTTTCCATGTCATGTATCTATTATCTATTATGGTCACCATTGTGCACACTACACACTACGCCGTTCATCTTTTTTTCCTGAACACTGAACACTGAATACAAAAAAGAGGTAGACTTTACTCTGTACTTAGAACTTAGAAGTGCATCATATCCTTTGAAGAAGACGTCATATCTTATCATCATACGTAATGCTCCTATCATAATATATTGGAGACAGTTTACCGTCTACAGGATACACTAACAATCTCAAAACCACCACCTAAAATTTACGCCATACCACACACAAACACATCAAAACACCAACAAAAACCTTGACTGGTTCTTTTTTCTTTTAGTACGGAATCAGTCGGCTGGAGGTTCTCTACTGTAGGGTTTGCCGAAAAGGATGGGATGAAATTTACAAATTTACATGTTTCATGTGGACAAGGAAATATCCCATATTACACGAATGATGTACTGCTCACTCCGCATGATATTCATATTCACCAAGCTCCATGCACCATGTACAACGTAAAATGTGAATTGGACAATGTAGACTGTAGAATGTAAACTGTCATGTAGAAAGTGACAGGAAGCGAGTCGTTGGTAAGGAAAATGTGCTAGATAAGGAAAATGATGATGAAGGCGACAGTGCAGACTGTAGAGTGTAGGAGGACGGCAGCGTAAAGAGTAAAGAGTAAAGGCATACTTGAAAAATCCTGAAAATTGAAAGGAAAATGGACGATGGAGTCGTAACAAGAAGAATTCGTAGTTGTAGTCGTATTCGTATTCGTCTTTGGATATTCCAGCATTCTTATTCTTATTGAGCCGCCTACAATGAATGTGCATTGTGTATTGTACATAGTACATGGGGATTGAGAAGAGGGAGAAAAGCTGCAGCTTCCCGATGCCAATATGTTATCATGTGTTGTGTGATCTTGTATCTTGGATGTTGTACGTTGTGTATGTGTTTGGTTGTGCGGTATCTTGCGTGCTCATAGGAATTTGTTTGCGACTACTTGAATGATTTACAGCTCCGGAATTTCTCACCCTCCTCCAAAGCAGCAGAAAAAGAAGATCTACTTCTTCTTTTTCCCATTGTATCATATTAGTTTTTGCGCACCTTTCCCCATTCCCCACACTCTCAACTCTCAACTGTAAACTGTAATCTACAGTCTACAGTCTGGAGTCTACAAAAGAATTACACCATTAGTATATCTACTGTATATACTACATGATATATGATATATGTACTCTATAGATCTCAACTCCAGACTCCAAACTCAACTCAGCTGAAATATTCAAGTATTCAAAAGGGAGAAACTCAAGAGAGAGAAGAGCTTTTCCGCTCTTTTACCTATACCAACATTTTACATGTGTATCTTTATCTCTCTTTTCCACCCTCACTACACTACACTACGCTACACGGCACTACACACTACACACAAGTACAAGTACAAGTTTTAAGTACAATTATATCTACCTCTGCATTTACAATTTACAATTTACATACGTGGTGCATCCTGCATCATGGAATGCTCCAGTCTTTTGAGGCTTTTGAGTCTCGAGTGTAGTCAACGGAGCTTCAAATTCAAATCCGCCTTCAACTTCAACTGTAGTTTTGAATTCAAGTTGGAGTCGGAATCGGAATCGGAATCCGGATCCGGAACCAGATACAAATCCCAAGTTGCAATATGCACAGTATAAAATATAAATATGCGGCTTCTGTACACATGAACATGCACATGCAAATCTAAATCCAAGGTGAATCCACGTGCATGAAAAGGTTGTAAGTTGTACGGTGTACTTACAACTCTGTGATCCATGCAGATACATGACATGTATTATGTATTACAAGATCCTACAACATTCTAGATTCTAGGTACAAAAGATACAAATGCTGTTGCTTTTGGTTGTGAATGTGATTGTGATGCTGTTGAGTTTTCAAGTTGTACACTGTACATGGAACATTGAATTATTGCACACCGTAGACTGGAGACTGTAGACTGGAGATAGATAAAATGTGCATGACTGTGACAAAAGTTGCTTTTATTGCAAGTCTATTGGGAAATGTATTTCAATCTTATCATTCTTATCATTTGGAGAAAAGAGAAAATCAATTCATTTCCTTACAAATGGAACCATTCCTCTATTTTCACCCTAAAAACATTCTTATTATCTGTCACGTTTTTTTGATCTTTTATCTCACTGTTCCTTGTTTTCTGTTTTCTGTATTATGTACATTTTTGTAGGATTTTCAATTTCCAATACATTGAAAAGATACTAAATGGAAGACTTCAAGAACACAAAGTTCCAAGTGCCAAGTACCTAAAGTGACAGACTATTTTAAATCAAAATTTTTATTTCCTTCCAAAAACATTAAAACATTTTTGTTTTTTGTACAACGGACAAAACTAGAAACTACAGACTACAGATTACAGATGTATTTGAGTATTTGAGTATTTGAGTGTTTGAGTGTTTGTAGATTTATACAAGCTTTAAAGCCCATATTAAAGACATGAGTTATGAGGATAATATAATATAATACTCATGTATTCACGCACTCTAGCAACTATGTGTTAGGTTACTTTTGTACCTACACGTATTTTTTGCACCGTTTTGCAATGTAAATAAAGGGAAGGAAGGAATAATAATAACAATAATAGTAGGATACTTTTCCGTCTCCGTCTACAGCTGCATTTGCATCTGTGCATATGTATTCATAAGCCACAACATGATTTGACTTGAAAAATGGGAAGAAAGTGCACATAATATTGCTATTCATGAAACTGTGAGAAAGAAAGAAAAAGAAAGAGTGTAGGATTCGGTAGTAAATGGAGGATGGTGAGGGGGAGTGGTTGTGTGGAGTTTCAACTGTTTTTCATAGCTATATCAATCTCCATACTCCATGCTCAATACTCCATAGAAAACACGAGAAACTCAACACACGCACACACACACACACAAACGGCTCTTCTTCTTGTACATTATTTACTTTGTATTTACTTGGTGAATTTCCCAAGAAAATGAGAGCATGTGAGAATGTGAGAGTTGTTGCGTTTCTTTCCCATTTTCTCAACTCATAATTTTCCCCAGAAAATAACCTTTATTTATCTATCCATCTTCTCCACATTGTGTATCTCTAACACTCGTCCTCACCTCGTCTTCTCTCCTTCGAAGAACACCGAACTGAAACCAACCCAAAATGGGGAATCCTCCTCATCTCATGCTCTCTTCAGAAGGAGCCAAATTCATACGTCTTACTTACATATTGTACAAAAAGGAGATGGAGATAATACACACACTTTTACCATTTACACATGCATATTAATATTACACATCTCTTATGTATTGTGGATGGTATTTAAACCAAACTACATATACCCGTCTCCTCACATTACTCCTTCTCTCCCTTTTCATATTTCTGTAATCCGGGTTGAAAGTACAGATGCATTTTAGCAGGAATAAAGCTGATATTGTATTGTATTATACTGTGCACTTTTTGCTGCATATTATGTATTATGTATTATGTCTTATATCGGTCTCGGTTTCAGTTTCACAGAAAAAAGCTACAGACTACAACCTCTAAAGACAGAGTGAATCTTCATCTTCATATTACACCCAGAAAAACCAACCACAGAAATATATATTATATATCTCTTGTCCCTAATACAGTTTAATCCCAGTCTGTATCTTGAGTCTGGAGTCTTGGGCATGTGAAAAAGAAGGGAAAAGGAGAAAAGGGAATCTGATGTCGTCTAAAAATCTAAAGAAAATGAAATGTATAGGTAGATAGGTACAAACTACACACTATACTTTACTGTATTTTATTATGGTTTACTTTGCCTCGCCAATGCCAATGCCAATGCCAATGCAACGTTCAAATGGCTGGCAAATGGGAATCCGTGAACGTCAGGTTGAGGTTGAGGCTCATTTCATCCTCATCGTTTTCTTTCCCTTTCGTCCTTTTCCATTCATTCATTCGGAAATATAGACATCTGTATCTGTATTAAAAGATGTATGATGATGGGATGAATAAGATTTCTATATCACTGGGAAAAAGTTGTCTCTTTCTCTACTCTCTACTCTCTACACTCTACAGTCTACAGTCTACATATTTTTCTCAATCTTCCATCTAGTTTAATCTATGGACCGTCTTTTCTCCAATAATCTGCCAAATACTCAACTAAATCCTTTTCATTTTATCATCTCAACCAGGAACCAGGAACTAGGAAAAAGGAAAGAGGCAGACCTACGAGTTTCGCCTTTCGCCCTTTTATGCATTTACTTTCATTCATTCATTGATTCATTGAGTCTTTCGGCTCCTCTTTTTACTTTTACCTTAGCTCCTTGGCTTTCTGTGCTGTGAATCTTACTCTGGCCTGTGAAGCAGTTGCATTTCTATTTCTTTGCCTTTCATAAAGAATAAAGATGGAAGAAGAAATTCGGAAACTTTCTATGTTGAATGTTGATCGACTGGATTTGATTTGATTGAGGTCCATTTGGTTTAGAGGTTGAGACACTGATTACAAAATCATAACGGTATTGATCAAGGTTTTTTTTTAAAATCTACTACCTCTAATCAGAATACTTAAATTGCAATTATTATAGCTTTTTTACTTTATTTTTACTCTTTTGATAAGTAATGAGAAGGAAAATTTAGAAATTAAGTTTCAAATTTCAAAATGTATTAAGGTTTCAAGGTTTCAAGAAAAAGAGTTATCAGCTGAACTTTCAAAAAAGTACACTTGAAATAAATAGAGACATGATGATAAAATATGGAAATGGTTTTTTCTCTTCCATCTGGATTCTTGATGCCTTTTTCTTGAAAATTATTGCGTGTACAATGTACAATGTACAATGTAAATGGAGAAGATGAATGCCTTTCCATTTAAATCAGACAGAGTTATGGGAATCATTTGTCAATTTTATTGGCTTTTAAATACATCCAACGTTCATGAAGACATACACAAAGCACAAAACAGAAGAGTACACACAGTAAAAAAGCTACACTAGAAAAGCACGTAAAAGTAAAGGACAAGCACAAGCCACATGCTAGAGACTAGAGACTAGAGATTTAGTACTCGTTGTATAAAAATGTGCGTCGTTTATTGTTGGATTTGGAGACCAATGTAATCGAAGACGGGATAATCTACACAGTATTTTTAATAAAGCCAACACAATCTATTTTCATTACGGGAATCAGAAATCAGAAATTGTCATTTATCATTAATCATACATCACACATTATAATATGCGTCAAATGTTTAATTCCGAGTTCACGCAATTTTATCAACGACAAATGTATGGGGGAAATGGTGAAATAATTGAAATGGAAATTGTAACTGAAATTAATGATGACGATGACACGTTTAATTTTCCCTCAAATTCCAACATCCACAATGTTTGTCAATTTCGTCCATGTACTTGGACTCGTAAATCATACAAATATAATGTACACATGGGAAACCTGGGTGATTACAGAGTTACGGAGTTTGATTTGAATGATTTTGATTTCGATGTGGATATGGATGTGGATATTACAATAAATAATAAATCTGATTTGATTACAACTGTGCACTTCAATTCAATTCGTATCTGTAGTTTCGGATCTCCATTATCCAGTGCATATTATTTTGTAGTTTGTAG
>JABASP010002723.1:0-18165 GCA_019776565.1 Sminthurinus signatus | reverse complement strand
GAGAGAGAGAGAGAGAGAGAGAGAGAGAGAGAGAGAGAGAGAGAGAGCCAGGTGATAATAATTCAAGTGCGGCTGCCGTCGTGTATTCCGTTGCCCGTATGTCTTTTGGGTACTTAAGTGCGACAAAGGTCTCTCATTGAACATCTGCCATCCGGTTTCCTCTTTTACTTACCAACTTGGTTGGTTTTAACCTTACTCTTTCTCTCTCCCTCTCTCTTGTTGTATGTCTCCATACTCTATACCTTTCCATTTCACTATTCACTATCCTCCCATAATAATATTCAGTCCATCCATCTATCTATCTAGTCTATGGTTTGATATGGTATATATAATAATTTATTGGGATCTGTAGGAAGGAAGGAAAAGGTAGGATCTAGAATCTAGAATGAAAAATATAGATTGTGTAACGTTGAAAATAAACGGGATGGAAGCGAGGTCTTGGGACCTTTGGATAGAAATGAACAGAGAACAGAGTGCGTATGTGATTACACATTACACATACAATATTACAATGTACATGATGCATGTATGAATGTAGGTATACATATGTGGGTTTTTGAATACATTGGACAGAGCCCCAAGATAACTCTGGAGACCCAACAACTAAAACTCTGTTCAATTCTATCCCAATCCATCTCATTCTCTCTCTCTCTCTTTTCCTCCTTTTGCTCTGCAATTCTTCTCTCAATAGACCCGACCAACTGCAGTAATGTAAGGACAAGCAACGACAATGCCAACGGGAAACCGTACAATATAATGTATAACATAATAGAATAGAATGGAGAATAGAGAATGGGATAGAAAAAGGATAGAATGAAGAGAAATAGAGAGAGGGAACTGTACAATTGTACAATCTTGTTTTTGATGCGGGCTACGGATCCCTTCTCTCTTTTATACGTATTCTTCATTCATATAATAATATTTTACTGATGCATTTTCACATACACATGTGGACGTAGTATGTACAATGTACTTGTGTGAGTAATGATGGGGAGAGTGAGATTCTGGATTCTGGATTCTAGGTTATGGTTATATCAAATATGTATTTGGTTTTTGACTAGTTTGATGATCCTATTCCTAACTACGGAGCATTACCATTATTATTATTATTACTATTATCCATTCTTATTCTCTTACAGATATGATGATGTTTTTTTTTCTTCTCTCTTTCTAATGCTCTAATATTCTTCATTCTGTCTCTCTCTCTCTCCCTTTTCCCTGTTATTTTCTAGAGCCAGCTGGATGATAACCACTGGATCAAAGAGGACCAGGGACTAGAGAATAGAGAATAGAGTATGGAGTTGAAAGGTAAGTCCAAGTTCAGCTCGATCCTCTGAGCAGAGACAGGGTCAGTCGGACTCTTCCACTGGTCGAGTACAGTCACACTCGCCCTCTCGCTCCCTGACTCGTTGGCTCCTTGTTGTTCTTCACTCTACTCTCTACTCCGCTTCCAGAAAACGGAAAACGGGGAGCTTAGTTCTAAAGCGTGCTTTTTTCTCCAGATTTATACAAGTTTGTACATTATACATCCTTCAAAGTTGTTGAAAAAGTCCATTACAAAAGTCGTGTTATTGTTGTGAACTGATTTATTTTAAATCAAAACTTGTAGTTATTTTGAATTTGTACAATTTAAGGTATTTACAGTATTTTTTGTACTTTTAAAAAGTTCTTTAGAAATCATTACGGACATTTGAAATTTGAAAAAAAGTGTAAAAAGTGAGTTGATCATTTGTGTTTTAGCTTTAGTTTTGTTACGCAAGTTAAAAAATATATATATAAATTATTACATACTGTTTGTGCTATAAATGATAAGTTAAAAATTATTACAATAACTGTACTGTTACCATTAATTCTACCACTTACTACTAGTTCATTCATTCTGAAACTGTATTGTTCAAGTGCAAACATCAAGATTCAAAGTTCTCAGCTCATCTTGATCCTCATCTCTCTGGACAGCGTGAGGAGGTTGGAGGAAAAATCTGATTGAAGCTTTGATTGTCTTAACGCAATTCTTGTCATTTTTTAAAATCAAGAGTTGTGTGTGGACATCACCGCTCTTCGGATATCTAACATCAGAAAACTACACTCAAGATCTTTATCCACATTTTGACTAATATCAAGTCATCAAAACTGTAAAAAGTAATAATAATAATAATAATTATTATTATTATTGTTTAATTTTTTAATTTAATTGTTTATTGTCAATTAGCTCAGTTTAAAAAATCTAAAAGGTATCAATTGTTATTTATTATTTATTATTATTGTGTTTATTTACAAAATACTAAATACGCACAGCGTACAGTCTAACGTCAAGTGTAAACAAAGTACTTACGCATTTAATATTAAATTTATGGACGGAAAGAAAAAGGAGTGAGTTCTCACAAGTCAGTACTCAATACTCTACACTCGGATTGATTCATACACTTGAGATTTGAGATATTATTACTATACAAACTGACATGTGCGTGGTGTATGAAGAGAGTTATGAAGAGAGGAGAACGAGATTGAAAATTATTGAGAGCCCGTAAAAGTGCGTAAATACTTTTACCATAATATATGTAGATTGTAGATACATAAAATGTATCGTACATGTGTATTGTGTATGGATGCGAAAGAAGGAATAATAATCTACAGCTTGATCCGTTATCCATAATACTAAGTAGTACATACTAAATACTGTTAAATGTGTATGTGCGTTGGTAGTTAGTGGAGACAGATCTATGTAGCTCTGGGGATACGTATTGTCTTCACTAACTCATCGTAATGGCTTGTAACTGGATAATAACACAGTGTGTCTATTGTCTATTTCATTTTATGTGGGTAATTTATGTGTGTGTATATGTTACATATGTTTGCGTTGGGTGTTTGGTGTTTTGCGTTTGGTATTTGGTCGAGGCTGTAATCTGTGAGATGTGAGATGTGGCTTATATCAAGTATGTATTATATTATATATAGATAGTTTCAGCTTCCAGTAGCAGTGGCAGTGGCACAAGCTGGAGTGGAGTGTGGAGGTAGATTCTAGATTCTAGACTCTAGATTCTAGATGGATGTACCCATTTAATGTTCTTGCCTCACTTGATGTGCACTGGACCACATGTTTTTCTATTATCTTCATCTTTTTCTTGCTTTTATTACTTTTTCCTCCATCCACTTCTTCACATTTATCAGGACGCGGACTAAAGGAACAAGAAGAAGCAGAAGAGGATAAGAGAGCAAGGAAGATCTGAGATCTATATGATGAGTTGGGTGATGATCAGCATAATGATACTCCAAAGACATTTTATTCCATTAAGATTAGAAAAGTCTCCTCCACTGCAGCCCCTATTTACAATCTAGATCCTAGATTCTGGATTCTAGTTCTAGATTCCACACTCTGTAGTGATTATGTTAATCCGCAAAGGTTAAACACTCTATTTTAAATTTTCACCGTAATTTTCACATCATTAAGGAATCCTTCAGGAATCCTCCGAATCTAAATCTAAATCGAATCCATCCAAAATCCAAATCTAAAATAGAATTCTTAATCCTAAATAGACTAAAGTATCTTAGTAACTTTTCATGTGTGATTCTTATGCTCAATTCTCATTCATCATTAGCTTGACGAAATCCCATTCCAGTTTCCAGTGTGGATACTGGAGTAGAATTCATACAATTATTGTCAACCTCAACTCCTTTTCAACTTTTCCACATTTTCCAAGGGTACTATAAACACTATAATATATTATTATTATTATTATTAGGAAAAGATGTAAGAAATTTATATTCTCTGTACAATTTACAATATACTATGTAAATTTGTAAATGTTATTCTTTGCGTGTTATTTTTTCATGTATCATAATAATTCTATTTGAAAGGAGAAGTGAAAAAAAAAGATCGGTGGGTTTCATACATATTGTAAATTGTATATGGTTTCTTTTCGTGTGTAAATTGATCTCCTCTGTATTTTATATCTGTGTCTAGTGCCTAGTGTATGCTGTGCATATTGTATATTATGTATTCTAGAATCCAGATCTCGTGTTTACATTCCATTTCCCGCACATACAACATACAACACACACCATAATAAAATGAATACATGTCAAATGTTCATGTATGTATTTATCTTCAGCTAGAACCTACATGTTAGAAGCACAATTTAGAATAGAGGAGCACCCAAGTTGGATAAAGAGTAAAGAGTAAAAAAAAACACTGTATACAGAATAGAGATATACTCTTCACATTCATTCATACAAAAACCCGTATGGCGTGGGAAAAACTGGATGGAAGTGGGACTGGAACTGGAACTAGAGCTGGAACCATCTTATATACTTTTGCTTTGGCTCTACCTCTTATTTCTCCACCATCAAAAAGACAGGAGTGAGTTGAGCATATTCACAGGAAAATTTCAGTAGTGAATAGTGCGGAGTGCGGAAGATAGGAAGAAGAAAAAAAACAGAGAGAGGAAAAGTCCAATTTATTTCTCTGTAATGCAAATGAACTTTTTGATATGTATTTTTTGTAATGTAAATGGAATGCTTTTTTCTCCTTCCTTTTCCTCCTTTTCTGTCAGGTTGGGTTTTGGGTTTTTGGTTTTGTGTGTAGATTGGAGTTTGTGCTAGTAACTAGTAGTTTGTGTCTCTGAGCTGAACTGAGTTCTGAGTTCTGAATTTGGAGAATATGCATAGATTGTGGATAGATACAAGATATTAGACAGTGGATGTATAATATATTGTAGATTGTGGATTTGCTGGCACCAAAATTCTGCACACACGTAGAGATAGATAGATAGATAGATTGATATGTATTATACAGTGTTAAAATGGGATGGAAAGTAAAAAAAAGTTATTTGATTCTGCTCTGTGCTTTGTGCTAGTATTCTTAATTTTTGTTCTACAAACACCAACCTTACTACTGATATTTACTATGTGTGTGTACTAGAAAATTCATGTATCTAAAAAAAATCTACACCTACTTTTCTTTATCTTTGGGCAATGTACATTTCATATTTCATGTTTTATACTTGATATTTGATACTTTCCACAGATAGAGATATTTTTGATTCTGTGCCATTATTCTCAATGCCCAATTCCCCATGCACATGTATGATGAATGTAGAATGTTGAATGTAGGAATAAGAAATCTATCAGTCCGTCGGTGATACGGTGATACAAAGATGTTTATCCTTGATTTATTTGTGATGATAGACATGGATGAGTTGTACATTGTATTTTGTACAAATTCCGAATTCAGTGTAGATTCTTGCTTCTAGCTTCTAGCTTCGTACAATGTATAATAAGGCTTCTACACTCTACACTCTGCACTCTACATATTTATAGGTCTGGCAGTTGATTTCATAAGCATTTGCCATAGATTTTTGAGTTGCTACAAACTACAAACTCTCTTTCCTTTTGCTCTCTTTTCTTTTCTTTTCTTTGGGTTCTTTGGATTGATTTTCTCATTTCCCATCCATCACTCCCTGCACGTACAACGTACAACCTACAACGCACGGAGTACGGAGAATGAGAAGAATATCTGTGTCTGTATCTGCACATAGAGGACAGAGTGTACAAATAATATATTAGGAGAATCCGAATCCGAATCCGAATAGGAATTCTACATCCTACAAAGAATAAAAAGGAAGGGAAAACCATCCGCCTGTCTGTCCGTCTGTCTGCCTGTCTATATCTCTTTATATTTTATATACTGGATATCCACTAGATATTAGATATTAGATGCTAACAAGGGTTTGTATGTATTCTGTATTCCAGTATGTGCAATGTCCATACATGTACATGTGGATATAGAACGAGAAGGAGAACAAGGATGAGGATGAGTATGAAAAAAAGACACAAGTAAAAGTAGGAAAAGAAAGTGGAAGGAATTCTGAGGCTGAGGCCGAATTTGAGTTTGAGACAGAGGGAAATAAAAGAGGAGGAGTAAAAAGAAGAAGAAAGTCAAAGAAAAAGATGAAAAATGTATAGAATTCAGATTTATTAGAGTCTATACGTAAAAATACGTAAATCCTTCCAGAAATCCAAGATCCAAAGATCCAAAGATCCAACGGGAAGAAGATGCTTCGTCGTCTTACAATTTTTCTTACCCCATTGACTTTCCCTCTTATCTCTCATCTTTCTCTCTCGCTCTTTCTCTCTCTCTCTCTCCTTCCGTCATGTACATATGTGTGGATTCTGTTAACTTAAGTTCTCGTTTTCACTCAAGCTTTTCTCCTCTTTCTCCTCTTCCTCTGTGCTATCTTGGGCGCTCACAGTTGCTCCTTTCTTTCTTTCTGTGCTCTGCGGATTGAGCATTGAGTTTGTATATGAGTATGTATATGAGTTTGGAGTTTGGAGTGTGCAATTGTAGATTGTAGGAAATAACGGAGGAGGGCATAAGATGACAGTTTACAAGTAAACAGACGTGACTCTTTATTTTTCATATGTGTATCTAGAATGTAGAATTTGTACGGTTGTACGGTGTTCGTGTGAGTTGTAGGTGTATAGAATTTTGAGCTGAAATACTCTTGAGTGTACAATGTACAGTGTGAATATTTTTTGCTCTATGCTCCCAGTGCAAAACTTCCAAATTCCAAAGGCCTGTACAATGGGAATGGGACTGGGAATATAAATGCAGATGTAGATGTGGATGTAGATACTAATAAAATGGATACATGTATGGGAACTACAGAGAAAGAGAGAGAAGAGAGAGAGGATATTATTTTTGTTTGTGGACTATGAGTAATAAGCTAACAATAAGTTACATACAGTTGAGTTGTTGTAGAAAGATGTTCTTTTCATCTTTTCTTAACCATTTACTTCCATCCCATAGATTTCAAAAGTTGTTCCATCTCTCTCCTTCTTTTTTCCCTTCACATTCACGTATGATTCTAGATTCGAAAGGGAAAGATGGGCTCCTTTCCTTTTTTCCATGCTCGTAGTTCGTAGGTTTTTTTTGCTTGCATTTTGAGAGTTGAGTCCGGAGTCTGGAGTCTGGAGTCTGGAAATCCGTCCTCTTTCTATTGAGAATTGAGAATCGAGGAAAAAAGTCACAGAGTTCAAAACCAAGTAAGTGGAACAGGAGAACAGGAGAACAGGAGAGACGTCCAAATCGGAATCCAAATCCAAATCCGAACCTAGCTTTAACTCTAACTCTAGATCCAGGTCCAAGTACGAGTACCAGAGTTCGAGTCAAGCCAAGGATATAGATGATAAAATGAAGTATAAAATGAAGGTATAGAATGTACAATAATATTTATGGATAATGTGTAATGTGTAGTACAGATTCAGCTGAGAAGGAAAGAGAAGAAGAGAGGAGCGGGGACAATTTAGAATGGCCTACACCGTACACCGTACACCCTACACAGACAACTTTACCATATTTATGTCTTTATGACTTTATCTGAAACAAGATTGGTTGTTGGTCCTGGTCGTTGGTCCTTGTATTTGTTGGACGGTCGTTTATCTGTGAATGGGAATTGAATGGGCAGGTACTCAGATAATCCTCATGATGAACTGACCACTGAATCAATTCAAGTCAAGTGAAATGAAATAAATGAAATGGAAGTCAGTTAGTTCATGATTTAGACCACATTTTACATTATTACAGAATTACCATCCCCATTACCATTACATTACCATTACAACTTTCAAAGTAGACTGTGGAATCTGGCCATAAGATTTAACTATAGATTCTACATTTTATAGATCAGTAATGCTTTGGTGGTTTATGGTCTTTGGTTTTTGGTTAGATTTGCACATTAAAAAAGATCAGGAAATGCACAATGTTCACTTTTCAAAATTCAAATCCATGTGTTTTCTGCTCCTGTTTCTGTTTCTGCTCCAATTCGTTCATTTTATCTACAAAAAGTTCCAGAAATCACAGAATAATCGGTAAATATTAAATATAAAACATAAAATACCATGTTTGAATTTGTACACGTCATAAATGTTGATCAATTTAGATTTCAGATTATCATAATCTAAAATCTAGAATCTAGAACTAAGAACCTGGAACCATGTATAAATTCTTCATTTAATTAACAGATTTGCTTTTGCTTTTGTATTTTACATTTTGAATTAATTATTTGAAACTGAAAGGATTGTGACTTTCCACTTTCTAGTTTAATCTCTGTATAGTTATTTTAGGAACTTGGGAAAGTTTAGAATTAAAAGTCCTCAAAGTTTTCCACTTTTCCTCTGTAATTACAAATGATTATAAAGTATTATTATTGTACATTGTACATTGTAAAGGAGTGGAGAATAGAAAATGTGAATTGAAAGTAATACTGTACTTTGTACTTTGTAGATTGTGGGTGTAATTAGAATTATGAATCCTCATGATAAAATAATCCTTTTACCTTTTCCATAATTGATAATCTACATTCTACATTTGGTGTGTAATATTTATTTAGTCTTTAGTCAGATGTAAATAAAGGTTAGGTTAAATAAAGCATTGTACATTATAAATGATGTATACACAGTACATAGTACATAGTACACAGTCTGTGTATAGCATAGAGAAGGAGCGTCAGATCATATAAAACATAGAAATAAAGTGAGTGAAAGATGAGGATTCTGAGCTGTACTTTTGTGTGCTTGGAGCTTTGAGCTTTGAACATGATATATCAGTCAAGTGCCACCATAATACAAATTATGCCGGAATCTACAGACTTCTTTGTCTACAGATAACCCCACGTCCATAATTCCTCCAAACACCAAATAGCAAATACCAAAAGCACACATACAACATAGAGCATAGAATATAGAATGCAACTTGCTCTTTTACTCTTTTCTCCGCCAAAGATACAGACATTTCTAGCATTCTCCAACTCTTTCTATGTCTGTATGATGTATAATGTATAATGGTTATGTATGTGCATGTGTAAATTATGACATGAGAATAGAAATAGTATCTACTTTCTCCCTCTCTCTCTCTCTCTCTCTCGTTCTTTCTTCGTGAAATATGATGGCAGAGGACTGCCAAACGCAGCATCCCGATGAGAATGAAAATGAGAATGCCATGCCATGTCATTTCATTCCATTTCATATTTCATATAATACTAATCGTAAGTAAGTGTACAGTGTACACGGAATATTACGTATAATAATCATACATTACAATATCATATATAATATATAATAGAAATGTGTGTGTGTTTGTGTGCTTTTGCAGTTATACAGGCTGTGAACTCTGAATATATGTAAAATCTACACATAGAAAAGAAAGGAGAAAAGCCTGAAGACTCGTAGGCTCTTGGCGAGCCAAAAATTCTCGAGTTTAGAGCTTAGAGTATGGAGTTCAATACACTGGTGACTGCTGAGGAACACGGAAAACTCTCTCTCCACTCTCTTTATCGTCACTATCATTCCTATGAAAATATTTGTTAAATTTAGCATTTACCTCCACAATCCAAACTCCAAACTCCAAATTGTGCACACTTTCTCCCTCCAAAATATTATTGTACATTTACATGCAAATTATGATTAAGAATTATTATTATTATTAGTATAAATGGAAATGGAAATGGTTTTAATGCATGGAGTATGAAAGCATATTATATACTGTGTATTGTAGTAGTGCGCTCATTTATTTATAGAAGGGAAAATCAAGAGGTGAATGCTCTGTTTACTTGTTACTTGTGACTTGTGATATTACAGAATACGGAATTTGTGCATGTTGTGTGTACTTTCTTTCAGATGGGAGATTGCAGTCGGCAACAATAACAAAATATACTAGTAAAATATGATACAGTGAACAGTGAACAGTTCCTTATGTCTCAATCCTCAATATAATAATAATAAAATGTGTGTACTGTATTAATATATTATGTACTGTGCATAGGAATGTAATCAAGGATGAATGTTGTGTGAATGAGCTTTTAAACAGACCAAATTATGACCCCAAAAGTATCCAAAGTATTCAAAACTCCAAAGCTCCAAAGTTCCAAAGTGATATAAAAATACGGAAATAGGTGTATAGAATTTAGAATGTGGAATGTAAAAGCATATGCGGAAATGTGTGTATAAGATATAAAATCCAGATATAAAAAGGTACAGGTATTTAACATTAACATTTTATGCAGTATTTCCGTGACGTAACCTCACTCCTTGAGCTTTCACAGCTTTCTCTCGCCTTCACACACAACACCACACCACACGCACACGTCAACAGTAAATGGTAAATAGTAAATGGTAAATAGTCAACCATCAATAGTCTACACAGTACAGAGTTCACAGTACAGCCGACACACAGCACACATCACAAAAAACATGGAATATCGTCAAAGCCTTTACTTTCTGATCCTTTTCCCTTATCTTTGATCTAATGGTAGAGAAATGGAGGAATTGAGAAAGCATGAACTTTTCCCTCTTTCTGCTTTGGCAGAGATTCTTTGTGTTTTCTTGTATTGTAGATTGTGTACCTGTTTGTAAGACTGGAGTAAAAAGCAAAGCAAAGAGGTTTTGGAGCAATTTGTCTTGAATCTAGAGTCTAGAGTCGTAGATAGACGTGTACAAGTGTATCAACTTTAGATTGTAGATGATACATGTATTGTACAATGTGTAGTGTGTAGTGTGGAGCATATTCAAACTTCAATATGCATGACTATTTGCTATTTGTTCAGTATTTATAGATAGAAGTTAGCCTTCACGCTGGATTCAATTCCCCACAGCCCACAGCGGTTCTCCTTCTCTCTGTGCAACGTACAACGTACAACGCATTACATAATATATTTGGATCCTGCCTGCTCTTTTCAAATTCCCTTTGTCAAGTCATGTGGACGTCGGGTTTCATTAAGCATGAGGATAATCTGTGTAACTGAGCTCTAGTACACTTTAAACTTTAAACAGTAAAATGTGGAATGTGGAATTTAGAAAGTCACTCACATTCCCAATTCAGATCTGTGTAAAGTATCTACATCGAATAAAGGGTAAAGAACAGAAAATACAAAATATCAAGTATTTTGTTTTTGTGTTTGTATTTTATCCACCCTGATTACGGAAAACGTTCATTTTTTAATGAAATGAAACATAAAATAAAATATAATATTACTTTATTCATTATTCATTATTCTTGATATTATGTTGAATCACGGAAATTTTACTTTATGCTTTCCTTCCTTTGGATTTCATACTTGATATTTGATTGTTCTTGAAAATAAAGGAAAACTTGAATGTAGGTGTTTTTCTTGTTTTTGGTTTGTGGTTTCTGTTGGTTCTTTGTTGTTTGTTGTTTCTTGGGTAAAATCAGACTAAATCGATCTTTCTTCAGAAATTCAAGTAGAAATCGTCCGTTTCCGTGTTTTGATTTCGTGCGAGCATCAAAAGGTATAAAAGCAGTATGTGCTCTTGAAGCTTGAATCTATGTAGTTATATAAAATCGAGTATAATGCATGTTTCATATAATGCTAATGTTAATGTTGTGGTGGATGGAGGTATTAGCTTTTAATTGTGCTGCAAGTTGAATGCCTTAGCATAAAATATTTCCTTCTTTCTCAAGCTTCGTATTTGTATTCTTATACTTGGTGTGTGTTTGGTTTGAGGAATTGTAGAGACTATTGTTTATCGTATGTGTGATATGTGCGTCAAAATTACAACAGGATTTGGATTCGGATTTGACTTAAAACTTGACGAAAATGAAATCACACTCACATTCTCTTTTCAGTGTGCTGTTTTGTGTTTTGTATTTGAACTAAATGAGATTGAGCAAACAAAGAAACAAACAGACAACACCACGACACAATAGAGAGAATGAAGAAAAGAGAATTTAGAGCTGTCCTTTCGTGACAAATGGTGGTGGGATATCGGATATGTAACAGTGTACAAAAGGGATAAATACATGCAGAAATTGGGGAAATGTCAAAAATGATTTCCTGGTCGGAAAAGGAAAAGGAGAAAAGGTTATGTGTTTCCCTAAACTATGTGATCATGATGATTGTTTTTTTCCATTTTCCCTTTTCCATTCTTATACAAGTGAACAGGGGTAAAAAATACAGTTGTAGCATTGAATTGTGAGCACTGTGTATATTTAGTATTTAGTATTTATTTATTGGTATGAGGAAGTTGAAATGGGAAACTGGGAGAAATTTACATAGAATGTGCCATATCCTTTGTACACTGAATGTTTGTTCTTGATTCTTGATTCTTGATCCGTCGCTCCATCTTTTCCTCGTCATAAATTTGTGCTAATGGGCTGAGAGAAAATATTATGTATTTGTACTTCACCTACATTTTATAAGTCAGGGGCACAAAGTAAAAAGTACAAAGAACAAAGAACAAAGTCAGAAGTAGAAACACAGGGAAAAGGGGGACGAAAAAGTAGTAGAGTCAGTGAAAGTAGAGAAAGTAGACCACAAGGACAATTTACTGTCGAGGTAATACTGTAAACAGTAAACTGTAATATCCATATCAATAACAATATCAATATCAATATCCATTATCCCATTCACTGCTCAATGCTCAGTGTTCAATGTTCAGTGACAATATCAAAGATCAGAGTGAAGGTACAACAAAAGAAATGTGCAGAACAAACTCATAAATAGAAAATCCTCACAAGTCGAAACGAGGTGACACACGTTCTATTTTTTCTTTTTTTCTCTTTCTCTTTGATTCAGATTCTCCTTCTCGTTCTTTTTCTCTTTCTCTTTGCCAAAACAGGAAATAATCTTAAAAGATTCTGTAGAAAAAAGTGTTAAAGCCGCGGAATGTTGAGATTTGAGATTTAAGAATCGAGACTCAAAACTAGAAACTAGAAAAATGTAAAGATGGAAAGAGAAAGCTGATGATGGTCTCTTATTCTTCTTGTTCTTTGTCTTGTTTTTTTGTCCTCTCAATTTCTTGTCTTTTTACAGCTTAAGTGTATCAAGTATTTACTGTCTACTGTCTTTTGTATTTATATAAAAAAGGAAAAATCGTGTACTACGACAAAATCTGAGTAAGTAGGGAAACCCTTGCAGAATCTGCAATTTTTTCCCCTCCGTCCCAACAATACCCAGGATCTACAATCTAGAATTTTTCCTCATTCCGAAATCTGGAATCTGAAATGTACAAAGAATTTCTCTCAGTTTACTTTTACTTTTTCTTTTTCTTTTCGAGAGAGAGAGAGAGAAATCCGGATTACAATTCACTGTGACAGATATGCACTTTGTATTTTTGTATTTTGTATTTTTCTCATTCCACTTTCAGTCCTCTCCGTGACCTGAACAAATCGTCAATAATAATAATAATAATACTGTACCGAGGACCTTTGTGATATTTGTACACTTTATACAAAATACAAAATGCCGAAATATGTACAGAATACAAAATACAAACTAGAGACAACAAAAGCACATGTATTTACAAAGGAAAAAAGAGAAGGAAATTTCAAAACAATAATAATAATCATTTTCCCAACACTTTTACTTTTTACTCTCAATTCTGATCCTCGCACCTCCACGGTGGAGATTTTCTATGTAGATTGTAGATGTATTTAGATGTGGATTTTTTTACAAAGTACAAAATACAAAGTATGGAAAATGGAGAAAGTACCTGTGTAATTTTCCCTTTCACTTGGTGTAGATAAAAGTAGAGATATTTTGTAAAAAATATTTACTACTCTCTCTCCTTTTAACCCTCATTTTCCTCTCTACTGATTTTAAACATTTTTCCTAGTTCGCTCTCCACTCTTCAGAGTTCTTTAGTTCTTCTCTTCTTCTACCGTGTAAAATGTAAAATGTAAAAGGTGAAAGGTGTAAAGAGTAAAGTGTAAAGTAGTAAAACGGTGAAATGTGAAATGATGAAATGGGCAAGCTTATACAAAATTGGACAAGTGGAGACTTGGAAACGTAAAGTAGATGTTGAATTTTTAAAGGTATTTTACGATTACATGATTAGATCAGCATTTTCATTTCCATGCTGCACACATCCGCGTAATAGCCCTTTGTACGATATTATTATTTTTTCCCCTACTTTCCTGCTTCTCTTTCGCATATCTTGGATTCCGATTCTGATTCCGATTCCGGGTTTGGATTTTGGATTCTCATTCTGATTCTGATTTGAATTTATCCAGTACTGTTGTACAATTGTACAATATAAAATACATGGTGCATAATACGGTGGATTTTCCTCTGTAAAATTCCTCCGTATTGTGATTTTACTCGCGTGTAAAGTTTTTTCTCCACGTTCCTTTTCCTTCTTTTCCCGTTTGTTTGTGTTTGTGCAGGGTTCTCCGTTCTCTGTTCTCTTGTATCTTGTATTGTACTGTACTGTATTGTGTTATGCTTATTCATTATATTTTGTTTTGTTTTTGTTTCGTGTTCTCTTTGTTGGATTCCAGATTCTAGATTCTAGATGCAAGATATTTTGCGTTCTCAGTTCTCACCGATTACTTTGTTTGAATTTCATGGGGTTTTATACACATGTAGAATAGATGTCTGTGTATTTTATATTTTATATTGTACGTTGTACATGTTGAGCTGCATTCTTTTGATTTTGATAATGCTTATGTATTCATGTGTATTTTGTATTTTGAGGAAATGGGGAATGGGGAAGAGAGCTGGCGTAGCATACCAAAACAAAACAAAGCACAGCATGTTTTTTCTATAGAGACGGAAAGTGAGAGCGAGAGGCAGAAGAGGATGAGAGTGGATATTTTGGCTGTTGCTGTTGGTGAAGAATGAAGAAGAAGGGATTTGGGAAGGAGAGGAGAGGATGAAAAAGGATAAAGAGAAAAGAGAAAAGAGTGGAGAGTGAGAGAGTAAAAGAGTAAAAGAGTAAAAGAGAGGACGGTGTGATCATATCATGGAATCGCACGTGTGATCGTGCGAACGAAAGCAAATGAGCCATCTAGACATTCGTCCTCATTTTCTCTCATCGTCAGCAATTTCTTTCTTCTCCCTTTCTCATGGACTCGTGATGCTGGCTGCCTCTTTCCTCTTGCCTCTTGGATCTACAATCTAGAATCCTGAATCTTGGATCTTGGATCTTGGACCTTGAAGCTTTTGGAGTTTGGGGCTTGGCTCTTGGATTTTGGATTTTTTTTTGTGTTGAGATCCTTCTGCTCTCTTGTTTTTATTCTGGTTCTGGCTCTGGCTCTGGCTCTTCATCCTACACTTGATGTGACTATTGAGAGAGCTTGAGCTGACGGATTTGAACACATAGAAACACACACACACAGGATGAATCCAATCCAATCCATGACTCCCGCTCTTCTTGGCTTTGGCTTTGGTTTGGCTTTCTCTTGTTCTCCTGGTTATCGATATACGTGAACAATGCAAATACCCTTGAAATTCGAAACTGGAGATGCGAGAGGAAAAACATGGAGAGGACGTTGTTTTTTGAAAATGAGATGGTCATGGACAAATGGCAAAATCACATTTACAATTTAGTGTAATAGAGAACTTGGACAAACAAAAACCAACACCTATAACAAACCCAAACCAATTGTTTGTACAACGCCAATGTACAAGTTACAAGTGTAAAAACACGGGGTTTGAGTGTAAAGTGTCCTCTTAAACTCTTACACCAAGATTTCTGGATAAAAGTACCCATGAGGAGAAATGACATGTTCAAAGTCCAAAACACATGTAACATGTAATTCTACCTCTACTTTATGCTACTTTATGCTTGTAAAATGTAAAAGGTACAGACAATTTAGACAGTAACAGTAGAAACTATAGAAACTATACAGACATGTTCATTTTGATAAACATGACAATTTTTCCACTTGTAGATAAATAGATTTTGTATTTTTCAAACTGCACCGTGGATTTTCCCTTTCTCTGGAAAGATGTAAAATTTCTTGAAATACTTGGAAATTAAAAAGTAGGAGAAAATGAACATTTTTTGACTTGGTTTTGACTTTGATGTTTTTATTGTATCTAGTTTCTCGTGTCTAGTGCGTGCTGCGTGATAATTCCAGGATTTATGTCCATTGTTTAATTTTTGTGGTCAAGAATGAAGAACATTGGAACAATAGAAAATAAAACACCATAGCTGAAATGCTCAAACATTGTATTAACAGTTGAAGAATGAATAAGGATACAGAAGAAGAAAATTTAGTAATAGAGTAAGATAGCTTATTAAATCTAAAGTGTGGTGAAAAGAAAAGAAGGATAAAATGAAGTAAAAAAGGAGCTTTATAACTTATAACTTGAATAGAACTAAATTGAAAGAAAAAGAAACAGAAACAGATAGACAACGACAATGACAGAAACAGAGACAGAGATTTAAGATTTCAGGCCATGGGATATACTTGGAGAAAGTAGGAAACAGAATGTAGATATTTTGTGTAATTCTGTGTAAATGTTTAATGTGTAGATTTTAGAAGTACTTTTGGATTCTGGATTCTGGATATTTTTCAAAAACTTGAAAATCCTTTTTGAGCGGAGCTTTAGAAAATACAAAGTAGAAAGTGCAGTACAGTTTAGAGCTTAGACGAAGAGACATGTGTATATTTAATATTTATATATTTATAATACGGACTTTGAGCTTTGAGACTTTCACCATCATCCTCATCATCACCGTCATGCCATGTCAGTTTTACTTGCTGGTTGCTGACTGGAGTCTCGAGTCTCGGCTTGGAGAACTCACCACAAACAATTATTCATGATATTATGACTTTATTTACTCTTTACTCTTTACACGTATATAAAACACTCAAAACTCAAAACTCAAAAGACTCCAAACGAGAGGAAACGGACTTTTCTTTTCCCAACTTTGTTGTTGTCTCTTTATATTCATGCTTCTCATCACATCTTTGTGGTTTGTTGGGACATGTTAATGCCCGCTACTTTTTCTTGTCTTTTTTATTAGTCACTTTTTGGAACAGGCGAAAATGAGCACAATTCTAAATATTCTAAATTCTATACAACCTTCTCATTTTGGAACCCGTCATCTCCATATGCATAATAATATATTTATTTTGCCCCCTTCCGTATCTTCCGTTTTTTTGGGGATTCTTTGGCAAGCTTTACATTTTACTTTTTTCTGGGCGAGAAAGTGACAAACAATAAATTATGTGAAAAGTTGTGTGAATTCCGGATTCCGGACTCCGGCCTCTGGAACTGTGAACTGTGTGGATTCTTTTTTTTCTGATTTTTGTTTTTGTTTTCATTCCCTGACTTTGACTTTGATTTGGATTTTGGACTTTGGACTTTGACTGTTCTTCCGACTGTTTGTTAAAGTAAAAATCAGTTAAATCTTTCTTCTTTCTCCATTCTCCAGAACTATCATGTCAAAAGTTGTCCAGACACCAGTCCAGAGAAATGGAGAATTTCCGAGCTCCAGGAGCAGAATGAAGAATGAAGAGCTTTCCCCTTCAAACAAAGTGAAACTTATACATTTGGTACTATTTTAAAATATTGTACCCATCTCAATCTTAATGTACTACGAAATACAAACTAGAAACAAAATGAATACACTTGAAAAAATTTACTGGCTCCAATTTTCCATTTTTCATTTGCCTTTCTTTGGTGTGAATAAATGTGGGACTTTTCCTACTGAATTTGAAACCGAATTCGAATTCAAAGTCGAATCCAAATATTTTGTGCATTGTTCACTGTAAAATGTACATTGTAGATATGGTTTCGGTATTCTGTACAAGAAAATGGGAGAGTGTAAAAGACGTGAAGAATTTTTATGACATAATAAATTCTCAGAGATTTCATATAGATTTTCAAATTATTTATTTTAGATACATTTCCACCGTTTCTTTGGTTTCTTTGGCTTCTTTTTCCAGCCTACAATTTCCTCTGTATTAAAACCCTCATTCATATTTCATACTTTATTTCATACCCTATTTTATTGTACATCTTATTTCTTATTTCGTACCGTATCGGTCCAAGATCGGGGATCTCATCTCAAATACTAGACAAAATACAATACAATATATCGTACATGAGAAATATAAACTATAACAATTTATAATTTCATTCAAATTTCAAGTATGTACAAGATTGTATAATATACCAGGAAATTTCTCTGTATAGACTTGTTCAAAAAATATGTACATGAAAAATAAAAGCGCGCACACGATTCAAAAGTTTTTTCATGCTGGGATTAGAAATTTTTATGATATAGGGAAATAACATACACTAATTATTAATTACCTAATTGTCAGCAATTAACAAAAAAGTTATAACTCTGTTATGTATAACAATTACAAGTGGTACAAGTACTTTATTTTGATGTATCATTTTTGTCATAAAACTT
>JABASP010002722.1:0-18166 GCA_019776565.1 Sminthurinus signatus | reverse complement strand
CAAACTGTAAATATCAGATCTGATTAAGTACGAATGAATTATAAATTGTAAATCATTTATTATAAAAAACATGTATTCCTGATTTATTTACCCGTTCTTTTTATTAGGCTGTGAACTCATACTTGCTCAATTATGTTTTTACTTCATTGGAATTTAACTACAAAATAACAACATAAATGAACAATCATTATTAACACGATTAAAATAATGTTGAATTAGCTCTAAGGTTTAAAATCTTGCAAAAACATGGTTAAAGTATTATTTTTTTACTTACTTTTTGCAGTATTCACTTCAATATTTTACCATAAAATCTACCAACGTAAATATAGCTACAGTTAGTTAATGACACAATTTAAGCTAAAAATTATCGGAAGTCAAAAGACTCAACGTGTTTCCTGCAGATTTAAATGAATGTGTGGTATTTCAAGGTGCACTGCGAACTACGGAGGATAGGAGTTGGGTATTTTCTATGTATTTTCATGAGATGTGAGTGTATGAGTGTGAAAAAAAGTATATAAAGGCGCACAAGTTTTATAGGCGAAAAAATAAAGGCGAAATTTCTTTCGTTGTTTTATTTCGTACGTGTTAGAGAAAAGATGACAATAAGAATTGAGTATTTTGTAGTTTGAAAGTCGAAGGAAGGTGTAACAGAGTGTACAGAGTTAGAAATTAGTAGAATGAGAACAAAGCGAAATATGGAGTATTTAATTTAGTGAGTACTAAAATTAATAGTATAAAATAAGTGATATTAATTTATTGTCCCCATCCGAGGATGGCTTCGATAAGACCAAGAAGAGTGTCGACATCGAATCCGAGTTCACGGAGACGTTGAGCAAGAGCCTTGACTTGTTCGTTGAGCTTGATGCGTTGGTAAGCGGCAGCGACCTCTGGGCGTGAAAGATAAGCGAGCAACTCTTGGACGGCAACATCGATGGAGACGAGTTCCAAAAGATCTTCCAAAAGACCGGCGGTGTTGATGAGGGCAAGAACTTGGTCAATCAAATCTTGGAGTTCACGGGGTTGAACAGATTTGGATCTTGGTGGGATTCCAATAGCCTCGTGAAGAGCATCGATGGCTTCGTAGATATTTTCAAGTCCGTTTGTAGCCAAGTAATTGAGGATCTATAGGTAAAAAGCTTTGGATTAGCTTACTTTTAGCTCTTTTTATCTCCAAAATACGATGATATAAATATAATAATTACACTTAATGTATCGTTTTAATTGGTTTGAATGAATAAGGATTATTAGTTAATCTTACGTTGTTGAATTCAGGTTCGGCGTAGAGGGCGTCCAAAATTGCGTCAAAATCTTCACCTCTCAAGTATTCGAGAACACGTTGACCTTCTGGGCTTTCGACGAGAGTTGGGAGAAGGGCGAGTAGTCCTACAGTGTCGACATTTTCCAAAAGCTGTTCTAATGCTGGTCTCAAGTTTCCAAGTGGGGCAACTACAGATCTTCGTCCCCATCCGAGGATGGCTTCAACGAGAGCGAGAACAGTGTCGACATCGAATCCGAGTTCACGGAGACGTTGACCAAGAGCTAAAACTTCATCGACGAGCTTGATGCGTTGGTAAGCGGCAGCAACTTCTGGGCGTGAAAGATAAGCGAGCAATTCCTGGACGGCAACATCGACGGAGACGAGTTCCAAAAGATCTTCCAAAAGACCGGCGGTGTCGATGAGAGCAAGAACTTGGTCAATCAAATCTTGGAGTTCACGGGGTTGTCCGTGACGGATGTATGGGCGTGGTGGGATTCCAATGAGCTCATGAAGAGCATTGATAGCCTCATAGATACCTTCAAGTCCGTTTGTAGCCAAGTAGTTGAGGATCTATAAACAGAATGGAGGTTGGATTAGCATATCTTGAAACAACTCATTTCAATTTTCACTTGCATAAAATAAACAAGGATTAAAAAGGTAAACTTACGTTGTTGAATTCAGGTTCGGCGTAAAGGGAGTCCAAAATGGTGTCGAATTCTGGGCCTCTCAAGTACTCGAGAACACGTTGACCTTCTGGGCTTTCGACGAGAGTTGGGAGAAGGGCGAGTAGTCCTTCAGTGTCGACATTTTCCAAGAGTTGGGCAAGAGCTTGAGAGAGGTCATTTGCCTTTGGGGCAACTGCGACTTGACGTCCCCACCCGAGGATGGCTTCAACGAGAGCGAGAAGTGTGTCAATCTCTGGGAAGTAACTACGGAGTCGGTCAACAAGATCTACACATTTGGGGTCAGCCTTGATGCGTTGGTAAGCAGCAGCAACTTGTGGGTCTGCAAGGACAGCGAGCAAATCTTGGACGGCGGCGTCGGTGGAGACGAGCTCCAAAAGAGTTGCCAAGAGTCCGTCGGTGTTGATGAGGGCAAGGATTTGATCAATGAGATCTTGGAGTTCACGGGGTTGAGCACGGGTGTGTTCTCTTGGTGGGATTCCGATGGCCTCATGAAGAGCATCGATGTAGATGTAAATATTTTCAAGTCCGTTTTCGAACAAGTATCGGAGGAGCTATACAAAACCAAATCAAAAGGCTTAAATTATGCTTGGGGTTTCAATGAAAAAGCTTTTTTTTCTTAAATTGCATCATTCTTTCCTGATGTAGTTTGAATATAAATGAATGCCCATTGGACATTTACCTTGACGAACTCTGGTTCACGGTAGAGGGCGTCCAAAACACCGTCGAAGTCTTCACTTCTCAAATATTCAAGAACCTTTTGACCTTCTGGGCTTTCGAGGAGAGTTGGGAGGAGAGCAACTAATCCTTCTTGGTCTACATTAGCCAACAATGCTTCTAATGCCGGGCGAAGGTCATTAGCCTTTGGGGCAACTTCTGGAAAGAAAGGGAAAAGTTTTTTTTACAAAAATGTAATTTAATAGTCAGATCCAAAGTATTTTAACTTTCACTGTCGGGGAAAATGAAAATGAAGGTGAAAGTATAACTTACTTGCAGATGGAGCGGCAAAAGCAACGCTGACGACAGCCAAGAAAATCAAAGCTAACTTCATCTGAAAATAGAAAAGGTAATAAAATATTCAATTATTTATTACGTTTGTAAATAATATTCACTGGATTTGTGTTTGTGAAATCCGAAATCCTGAGTGATATTTCGGTTTATTATTTTGTTGTAAAAGTACCTTGAATGAATTTAGTCTTTTGTGGGACTTGTTATTTGGTTGAGGACGAGAGGTGTAAAGTGAATCTCTGAGGGATTTGGTCTGCGTTTTATACTGGTTTGTGATTCAGATGAAAACCGGACACAATCATTCCATCATTATGTTCTTCCAATGTTCATCACTCTCAATACTTTTTAATCTCCAAATAGTTTGACACATGAGACTGATAACTGATAAGGATAAAAAAAGTCAATCAGTACAAAATACAGATGCCATTAGCAAATAAATATGTGCAAACTACAAACTACCTCAGATCGTCCATGTTGATAATGCTATGAAATATTAAACTATTGAAAATGGAATGGTTCGTGTAGATATATTTTATACTCCACCATATCAGTATTTTTTAAGTTAGCGGATGCGGATTAAAAATAGCCATTAATTTTATTGACGTAATTTGACGTAATCGGGAAAATTGATTGGCTCCCATTTTTATACATCGGACAATATCTTTTGATTTGTAATTTTACACATTTCTCTCGATTTAATCTTATCTAATACGTGTACACATTACACATTCATATTCTAAAGTGTACTTATACTATAATACTGTACATACATTGAAAACTTCATTAATTTTTTTACTTGGCTTCCATCTTCAACAATGTTGTGTCACATTATACATATGAAAGGGGAAAAGTGAGAAATGTTTTAAGGACTTAAATCCGGATTTTAGCCCATTTTTCAACAAGTTCCATTTGAAATTTGACATTTGACAAGTCTCAACTTGGTACGAGTTATTTTTAAAACAGATGTGAAACGTTGTTCTTGCGAACTACTTACATACATAGGTAATTGATAACGAATATAAGGTGTACATGACTGTGTACATGAATTGTCCAATGAAGAGGCCATTAAATGCAATCGACGTCACATCATCCGAGTACTATATATGTGTACAGATAATTACAAATGCCACTTTATATCATGTAGCAACTGTGAGTAACAATTAGCAATTGAGGATGGTACTGACTAATTCTCTGTTGTTTCACCTGTTCAAGTATTTTGTTTTTCTTTGTTCTCCCTTCTCTCTAGAATGTATAGAGTATAGAGTAATCATAGAATTTCACCAACGTAATATCTACACTATTCATAATTTCATCAACAGCAGTTGCAAATTAAATTATGACACATGAAAAAATACGCAAACATGTGGGATGTGGGCAGGGTTCATCATAATTCGTAGTTGTAAATATATTTCAACGAGAATCGTCAGCCACTTGAAACTGGATGTGAGTATCGACGTTTGATTGATGACTGATTGAATTTTACCACAAAATAAAATTTTTATTACATTTAAATTTATCTAATATCGAAACTCCCTTGGGATAAAAAATTCCATGTGGTCAAAAAATAGCCCCCAAACCATTTATATCATGCATACGTCCACTATAATTGAACTGTATTAATCAATCATACAACACGCATCACACTTTTACATTTTACATTTCATTAGCACAATCTCTGGAAGCATTTTTTATGATGCAACATTTATCAAATATCAAGCCTATATATACATATACATTATACATGCATCGCTGGATCTATATTCTATTCCATGTAATTTTTATAATCAGATTAAGGTGAAACAGAAGTAGCCGATACCCGACCTTTGATTCCGATGCTCACCACTCACCACTGACTAAATAGAAGGTGTAATATTTTATACTGCGTCACTCTCACTTTGGAGATTCCCCTTAATTTTGGGTCAAACTAAACTGAGAACAAATAAATTAAACGTTTTTAATATTTTATATAGAGTCTAAAGGTCTATGCAGTCGATTTTTGCATTGATCTGATGACCATGATTACAAAATCTACAGGATTACAAATTATTAAAGTACATGAGCATTGTCTTATGTATATTGTTTACTCACCGTTGATAAATTTTCCACCTGTCTCATGATGTACTCATTATTATTAGTCAACTATAAACTATTTACATAAACTGATGGACAGCTGTCCTTCTCGTCTAATCGTTTTTTATCACACGTACACGAGTAAAACTTGATACTGTTGAAATTGAAATATTATGAAATCTATAAAACATGCAACCTCAGTATTTATTTTTACTTCTTTATTCTGTAGCATAATATATAATATAATATATGCCCATATTAAGGAAAATGAGAGTAGAGCAACAAAAAGGTTTTGTATCAATTTTTTACTCAAAAAATGATTTTATTTTGAAGATGTTAATCACATCTTTGTATCTCGTTGTATTACTTTGATGCATAATACATGTATTAATAATATATATTGTTACATGAGTAGCAGTTATTATATTTACCTTATTTAATAAAATAGGTAATATGTGTATTTAGTAGTTTAAATAATATTATTATCGTGTAATTTTTTTTACATTAAAAATACTTATCTCAGCCTACAGAATAATAATCCTAATTTAATTACTGGAGCTGTTTAGTACACATGTATTATATAAGTATAAGTATGTCAACAATAAAATGAATAAATAAATTAATGTAAAACATAATAACGATGTCTTTTACATATAAAACTATCATTATGTAACTAACTTTTAATTAACATAAAATATCTCTATACGCTTCGTTGTGTGTGCTTTTGTATGTGTGCTGCATATATACTATATACGCACCGTAGAAAAAGAATACAAAATTGCACATTTTCTGAAATCGCAAATGAATATTATTTTACATTTTGTAAACATAAAATTCATTATATGTGTACGTATTTTGGATGGATAATAAAAAAAACCTTTGCTACGCAATCATAAAAACTTGCATTTAAATATGGAAAATTACATTATTATAAGTTTTCTTCATACAAATGAATTTGATTTAAAGTATAATACAATGTATAATACAAATTGGAAAATTATCATCAATGTGATAACCAGTAAAACATCATAATATAATATATAGTAATTAATTATCACTATTATCATTACCATTGAATGTTTTCATTAAATACTCATCAAGTTTGAAGTAGTGGTGTGTGTCTGCGACACAGAGCTTTTTGTGTATATATATCATACAGCATAATAATTATTATTATTATCAAACTTTAGTGAAAAATCAACCACCTGTCAAATCCAAACAGTGGATTGTGAAGCCTATACATACTTAATATTACTTAATATTTAATATATTATTCTGCCATACCCGTTCAAGTCTTTTTGTGTTTATTGTCTTTTTTGTTATACTTTGTTAGCTGTCTCACATTTACGATCAGCAAAATGTGTATAATATTATTACGTATATTGTATTAATACAAAACTAGTATTTAGGTACGTAAAAAATAGAGATGCTGATATAAAGCTAAATAATTATTGTAACATAATTTATCATATTATATACATAAAAAATAGTGCATTAGATACATCAGGTTGGTTTGTAAACCTTATTTTAGCTGACTGTTTAAAAAAAACTAAAGAAAACATTTTTACAAGAAATTTTATTACATCTGCTTTTTTGTAAATAAGTACTTGAAAGAAGAAACATAATAAATTAACAAACGTGAATATAATAATATAAGCTGCAATCAACATTAAAATAGTTAACTATTATAACTAACTTTCAATTTTAAAAATCATAACAACAATAACAACAAAACTAATAATATTTTCCTGTCAAAGTTAAATTAAAAAGAAAACATTATATTATTAATACCTATAATCTATAATTTAATACGTATTATTATTAGCATTGAATTTTTGGAATTATTAAGCAATTGAATGTATACTTTTCGTTTGTACACAATATATTGTGCGTGACAGTAAAAAACTGACGGAATGTATAATAATACACGCGTTGTAGAAACCTGACTATACTTACATATCTATATGTAAAAAAAAATATGTATTTAGAGTTATTAAAATACACAATACTTTTCCTTATTTTGGTTTAGTAGAGAAAATAGTAGAATCAAGTAGTAGTAGTAGTAGTAGTAGTAATGGACTGTATTTATGAAAAAGGCCAAAAATATGGATTTTAAAGTGAAAAAGCTATTTAGTATAATTGCCCCATTTCATATTTCAAGTAGAAGTAACTTTCAAAGCAAGTTGTCCCTCAATCCAAAAGTTTGGACGATTACACATGGCTTCCCAAAGAGGAACATCACTATCTAATTTCATACTCGACAAAAGATGAGAATTAGAAAGAAGGTCATACACATTCCATAAGCTGATTTCCACTCCATCCTCTAGAATTACATCTTCTAATATTAATGTAGTATTCCATACTGGATGCACAGTCCGACGAGCTACCGACGTTTTATGTTTTGAGCGATGAGTCTTTGATTCTTTAATTGGACAAACTTTAACAAATGTAGACGGAGCTCCAGCTCCATTTTTAGTGGGTGTTAGGTTTTTGGCTTCTTTGATGAGAACGGAGAGGGTACCAGTTGACTGATTCCTACTAGTGGTTTGAGGTTGAAATTTGAGAGCAATAATTAATTGTAAATCCTCCCTGGAGACTTCTTGGTCTTGCTCTGGCATTCCAGAATTATATTGCTCCAAACAATACCAACTTGGACTCGTGTCATCAAATACTATTATTCATCAAACAATATGAAACATAAAGTATAAAATATAATACTGTTCATAGTTCATAGTGTATTATGCATTATGTAGTAGAATTTTACTAATAGGAATAATTATTTTTAATTATATAATAAATAATACAAGTTATACGTACCTCTATCTTTAAGATTTAAGAGAACTTGACCAAGGAATTCATTTTTTCCAAAAATATCACTATGCCAGACACTTATCCATAAAATCCTCTTTTGTAGCTCAGAAATTGTTACAGGAAATTTGAGAGTTTCTTCAAAAATTGGATTTAAGGTATTTTTCTTAGTCTTGGTTTTTCTTTTCCCAGATTTTGAACGATCAGGAAGTAAATAGACTTTTACATACCTATTTTACAATTAAAAGAACAATAATAATTAGTTTTTAAAAAGTATATCGTATTATGTAATAATTACTGGATTCATGTTACAAAGTTTGCATCATATTGTATAAATAATAAATATAACATATAAGTTGACTTACGGATCAGAACGATTTCGTTTAGTATCAACACTAGCCAAGTCTCTACATTGTTTTACTCGGACCTCCAAACTAGCTTGCTTGTAGTTGTATCCTAAACCAAATTCTATTGAGCCACGAACATTTATTCTTCCAACTCCATGTTCAAGCATACTGGATATTGAATCTGCTGAACTTCGAAGCTACAAAATAAAAAGTTTTAAAAAAGACAACAAAGTTAAAAAATTATAAGGTCTGTAAGCAATAATGTCAATAATATCTACAATGTAATTTTTAATGGCTCCATTTCTATGTACATACATGTAAAAATATTCATACATTACAGTAAGAAAACAATACAAACGTTTTACAACTATTATTATACTGTAAGTAATTATTATTTTATGACCCGATTCATTCATTCATCAAGGACAATCGATTTTGTTCAATACCAAACAATGTGTATAATATACGTACTAAATGATGTCAAAAGAAAAAACAATAAAAAAAGCATAGAACTATAGAGAAAATCTTACATTGATTGGAGTATCAGGACTATGGTCATGATGAAGAGATGGAGTTGAAACAGACATTTTCTCATCAATTTGTTTAATGATACTTGGTGCTTGTTGGAAACCCGGAGGACGATATCTAGCTGATTTGACTTTTTCTTTAATGCCCATTAAACTTTGAGCTCTGGACATATTTGCAACATTTAATCTAGGAAGAGAATTCGATATATTGGAAATATTATCTTCTTCCTCTTTTTTCTCTTCTATCGGTTGAGAATTGGCCAAATGATGAAGAGATGAGGAGCGTAAAATTCTATAAAAAGAATAAACATCATGTATATTACTTATATTACAAACAGGAGATTGTAAAATTGTAAGTTATGTTTGTAGTTTTATTTATATTTATATTTATAGAGAAAAAAAGTAATTTACCTGTCAACACCCAGAGTATTTTGTGAGTTATGAGGATTATTAAAATCAGAACTAGAAATAGAATCTGTACTTCCAACTGACTGGCGTTTTGCTGCAAGTGTTGACTCAAAACCTAAAGAGTAATATTTTTTTTATATGTTTATATGTTTTATTCTTGAGAAAATATAACATTTTGGAGAAATGAAAATTTTATTATTATTATAACTTATAACAATTCAATAACACAAGTACAAAATTACTTACTTCCTTTCCATGAGAATCTATCTTCATTTAAATCAGAACTGACACTAGAAACTTGTTTTAGAGTTCCTTCTCTTTCTTCTTCTTCATCTTTCATCCACACACTGAGACGATTTCCAATATGATGCATGACTTTGGCAATTAGAGCTGGACTATTACTTTGACCTAGAGGTTGTTGTAATTTATGTTGCAGTAATGGAGAATCTGTAGAATCTCTTTTGAATGATGACGAAGAAGATGAGGAAGATGGATATCTGCTGTCAAACTGTTCTTGATTTACAACTTCTTTTATAAATTGATTAAATTCATTATTATCATCAGACTCTTCAGATGAAATGTATTCAGATACAATATTCTTGAGTTGTGGTTCCTGCCTCATTAAGCGTATCAATTCAGTTTCTGCAAGATTATTCAAAAATAAAATAAAATAAATCATGACATGACCAAAGTATATATGTAATAATTTTATGAAAAAGAAATTTAAAATAGTTATAAAATGAACTAAATAAATAAAAATATTATATTGTACCAAAATAGCGTAATTGTGATTGTGAATTTAAGGATGATGAAGTTTCAGCAGAAGTAGGATGCGGATTTTTTTGCATTAAATTTTTAATTAAATGTCTTAATTTTGACATCATTTGGTTTACTTCTTCATCCGAGCTCCATTGAAAACTATTAGATCTATTAACTTGTTTTGATTTTGGAACAGTGGTTGGTGTGGCTGCGGCGGATGATGTTTGCTCCTGGTTTGTAGAAGCAAATTGAATTGAGCCTGAACTATTGTCATTATTTACAGTCATTTCCATACTCCTATCATCGTCATATGAATGATACATGAAATTACTCTCAGATGGTTCTCGTTCAACATCACAATTTGATGCAGCATTTGTATTGTTACTGTCCGACTTTTTCTTGGATGTTTTTTTAATGGTATCAAAATGTCCTTCATCTTGATCAAAGATTATACTTTCATCATCCCCATCACCACATTCTTTTGCTGTTCTTTTATGTTTTAGTACTTTTTTCCTCTTGTCTTGAAGATGATCATCATTTTCACTCTCTGAACCTACACTATCTTCTGAATCTTCTGGGTATCCTCCTCCGCCGGTTTGTTCTGAATTACGAGTATTACTACTTCTTCTATTTGTATTACTATAATTTAAATTTGTAAAATATTTTTCAAGGCGTGTTGAGGCAAGATCCACTGCATTATTTTCTAATTCTAACATTGAATTTTCATCCTCATGATTTTGATGAATTTCAGAATTAAAACTAGATTCACTAAATGTATCACTAAATTCAGAGTCTTCATGGGCAAGATATTGTTGTTGATGATGATGACCATGTTGTTGTTGAGGTGAGCCATGATAATCATAATGGGACAGATTTAAAGGGTCTGAAGCGGAATTTGCTGCTGCATTTGCTGGATCCAGATAATTAAAATAATTTTCTAAATCATCGATTGGTCTCCTATTGACTAATTGTTCCTTCAATGACATACATTCTGCTTCATCTTCACATGAATCTTCACAAGATTCTTCAACAATTGTATGTAGCGTCAAATCTAATGGAGGAAAACTGTTTTAAATCAAAAAACAAAGAAAAAAAAATCATGTAATAATGAGCATTTTATAAACGACACAAATAATAATGAAATAATACTGTTATACATAAGTAAACGGTATACCTATTATATGTGTAATGTAAAATTTAAATAATACTGTTATACATAAGTAAACGGTATACCTATTATATGTGTAATGTAAAATTTAAATATAATTAATAGAGGTAATAAGTAAGTAAAGCATTTATTATAAATTATAATCTAAAAAAATAAAAATAAATTACCCTTCTTCATATGGGATTTCTTCAATCCAACTATTATCGGAATCTGACCCAGAAGTAACTTGAAAAGATTCCTCATCAACTAATTTATTCATTTTGTCATCATTGGTATCATTATCTGGACTTCGTGCTCCATCCGGACTAGTTCGTTGGACTTGTTTTGTTGTATTTTCATCCGTAAATGACTCTTCTCCTTCTGGTGTTAATCTTTCAAATCTTTCATGGTCCATTCTTGTAATATTATGATGATGATGAAGATTTGTAGTATTGTCGTTGTCTGTAATATCTTCCTGATATTCAATATCATAAGGCAAAGAATTACTATTATTATTGTTACTATTATTTGAATTTTGATATTCAAATATTTCTTCAATTTCAATTGGAGATTCAAATGAATTTGAAGTAGAGTGATGATTCATATAATTTTGTTCATAAATTTGGCTATCATCATCATCATCTTCAATATCTGTAATATCTTGAATCCCTTTTTCTTCTTCTCCTTTTTGTTCTTTAATATTCGTATTATTATCGTTGTCGTTGTTGCTGTTGTAATTATTAGAAAGATTTATTGTCCCAAGTTGAATTTCAGTTTCAAATACGTGGAGACTTTCTAAAAGATTTTCTTTACCTTTGACTTTTTGACTAATATCACAGAATCGTTGAAATTCTTTTGTTATATCAAAATTACTATTATTATTATTATTATTGCTATTATTTTGATATGGAAGAGGTTGTTGTAAATTGGGTGGACACTCTTGTAAAATCCCGTCCTCAGATTTACAATCGTCGTCGTTGTTATTTTCTACTACTGCTTCTTCTTCTTCTCCTACTATTTCTTCGTTGTCTTTTTTATTATTTGTAATTAAAATGTGGTCATCATGATCGACCTGTTTATTTGAAATATCATTATTTAAAATAGATTTTTCTGATTCTTGTTGTTGTTCATCATTGTTGACTTGAATAATATTGTCAGATGTACAAGAAGAAGAAGAAGTAGACGGTAGAATACTTTGACTGGATGTTTCGTTGTCTTTTTCTACTAATGAACTAATATCTCGTTGTAATTGTAAAACTTGATCTAAACTATATTGTTGTTGGGCGATATCTTCGGGACCAAAAACCAATTTTTTTATTTTATCTGTCAAATTATTATTATGATTTGAATTCTCAGTTTTATTATTATTAGAGGAAGCAGAGGATAATTCTTGAGGGTTTTTGTTTTTATCCCCTGATTCACTTTTAATATCTTGATGATGTGGTTTTGTAAAGGTAATTGTACAATTCGTTGAATTAGGAATGGAAATCGTTTGTTTTGTATCTATTAAATTTTCGTCTTCTTTTTTTAATTCAAATTCATTTGTATTACTATTTTCATGTTCATGTTCATCCGCATGAATATTATCATCAGCATGTTTAGGCTCATGAATATTAATGGTATTTTCTTCACCACCCACATTACTATTATTATTATTATTATTAACTTTAATTAAATCACCAGTAAGACTACTACTAGTTGTTGAGTCAACATTCACATTAGGACCTTGTGCATAAATTTCATTTACATGGTCATTATTATTATTATTATTACTTTTATTATTATTGGTTGTAAAACTTTGTTGTTTTAGTTGTGAACAGTCAATTATTGTGTCATCACTTGAATTGTCTGTTGGAATTGTAGACACGGAAGAGGCACTATCAAAATTGTCTTCTTTTGACTGTTCATTTATTTTATTAATCTCACTACTACTACTAGTATTATTTGTAGTTATTTTCGTTGTTGATGTTAAATCTTTATTATCACAATTATTATTCGTATTCGTATTATTGATATGTATGTCTTTTGAAAGACTTTTAAAATTATTTTTATTCTTTTTGTTATATTTTTTTGATAATAATGCTGGTGATAAATTTGTTGTTGTTGTTGTTGTGGACGTAGTAGTTAAAGGCACTTTTTTATTTGTATTATTTTTTTCTTTATAATTTTCAATCTCAATTGGAATTTGAAATGGAATATTAGTAGATTTTAATACACTTTGGTGGTTTTCATTGGTATTATTTGGATATCGATTTTGATGAAGAATTGCTGAATTAGATTCTTCTTGTATTTTATTTGTAATTGTTGGTTGTTGTTGTTGATAAATACGAAGTATGGGATTTAGATTTGGTTCATAATAGCACATGTCGTTATTAATTTGCACTGTAGTTACAAAGTCATTCCTGGGTCCAGGTTGTGGGGATTTATTATTTTTTGAATCAATAAATGATAGTGGTTGTATGGATACGTGGTCTTTTGAGGAAATGGAAGTGATACCCGGTTCTCTGTTTTTATCCCGGGTATCATAATGAGCATATTGACTGTTTAGGTCAGTCAACTTTTTGTTCTCATTTTTCTCTCCAATGTTTATATTATTGATAATATCTCTTCTGTCTTCTTCTCTATTACTTGCACTACTATTCTTCTTCTTACACACCTGTTGCCTTGCATTCAAAAACTCCCAACCACCCACTCGAACAGTGGCATCCTCATCATTATTATCATCATCACCTTTGTGAGCAACCCCTTTACTTTCAATAACTTTCCTTTCCTTCTTCTGTTTCTTCTCCTGTTCGTCATGATTTAGTTTACTTACATTAACTTGATCTTCATCCGTAGAAGATAAAACTTCTTCCGCACAAATTGAACCACATGAAGAAGTAGAAGAAGATTCATCATTTTTAAAAGTATTATTATTATTACTATTACCATTATTCTTATTAATATTTAATGTATTCCTTGGATATTCTCTATTATTTAAACTTGAAGGTACATTATTAGTTGGTTCAAAAAAAGATGAAGAAGTAGAAGAAGAACAAATATTTGTGGATGTTAAAGGTTTTCTTCTTGGAAATGTCTGATTTGAAACTATTTGTACAACGTTTATGTTTCCATTATTTCCATTATAATTGTTACTAGGTTTACTCACAATTCCACTGGGATTTAAAATCTTTTCACTTTTTTTCAATAACATTTCTAAATTTGGATCAAAAACTTTTTCAGTTTTTCTCATACCATAAGAAAAAGATTTGGGTAATGTGGACATTTGATAGGGTTGTTGTTGCTGTTGTGTAATCAATCCTTTTCCACTACTCATATTCGTACTATTATTATTATTATTGTTGTTACCCCGGTTTAAAGATTTTCTAGGTGGTTTAGGTATTGGTGATGAAGATGATGAAGAGGACGATGAGATTGGAGAACGATTAAATACTGGAGAAGCAGATGATTTAGTAATATTATTAGTATCTTCACGATGAAAATATTTGGCTTGTTTTAATTGTGGACTATTATTTGATAGAATAAGTGGAAGGGATGAAAAATTACTATTACCAGTATCATGATGAATTGGGATTTTATCAGTATTATTAGTTGTAGATAAATAAGGGAATTTTTTATTTTGATTTCCTCCAACTGGTTCTCCTTCTCGTTCTATTGGAATATTATAATGTCGTGTTCTATCTAATGATGATGATGATGAATATGATGAATTATCCAATAATTGAGATTGATTTAATATATTATATTTTGGTTTTCTTTTAGGTAAAGTTCCAAATAAAAATGTAGAATCAGTACTACCAACACTATTATGATTATTATTATAATAATTATTTATATTTTGATCTTCACTTTGATGATGTCGATGTAAATTATAATTAGTAATAATCGGTAAACTACTATTAGCACTTTCACTTCTTTTTAATTTCATAAGAGGTTCTCTAATATCACGAATAAGTTTAGGATCATTTTCTATAAAACCTTTCCTACTAGTAGATTTATTATTAATATTCACAGGTTGTTGTTGTTGCTGCTGTTGTTGTTGTTGAACGTTATTAATTTTTTCACTCAAGGGTCTTTTATGATTATTATCTGAATATAATGATTTTATTTCATCTAATCTGTCACGATAATCTTCATATTCGGTTGAATTTAAATTGGCTCGATTCCTTTTACCACCACAATAATCTAAATTAAAACTAGAACTTCTTTTTTTAGTATTATTTGGTTGACGAAGAACTACATATGTTCTTAATGGTGAAAATGATAATTTCTTTCCATCATATGCATTTAAACTATTTGATCTTTTATTTGCTCTTTCTGGTTTAATTGGAATTGTCGTACATTTTCCTTTTTGACTACTATTGTTGTTGCTGCTGCTGTTGATATTATCATTAATACTGCCAGAAATACTGATATTTTTAGTATTGGTATTTTGATTTTGACTTGAATTTTGATAACGATCCGTTTCAATAATGTATGAACAACATTCAGTTTCTCCTAAACTTCTTTCACAACTTGATCTGGCTGAATCTGGGGCTGAAAATCATAATAATAATTAATAATTATTATTATTTCAAAATTTACTATACATTACAAAGTGTATAATATAGTAATTATTATAATTAATAAACTAGCTTAAATCCAAGAAACAGTAATAAGTATTATTACCTGGAGCAAATACTGAAGTTCCAAAATAATCCCAGTACACGTCTTCTATAAAGTTGACAGATGAATTAGAGTTGGATTTATGATTCCTGATGAATGGATACAATGTAGAACTGGAATAGTTAATCTTCTCATCCCCAGTACTAGTAGTCACAGGCACTATAGATATAACATATTTTTAAAAAAAATAAATCATACTATTATTATTGTACATTCATTTAATCCAATTAAAATATATTTTACATGAATGAATCTTACTTAAATATATAATATCAAACTTTTGCATATAGTATAATATGATACAAAAAAGACTTTTGTAATTCTGTATATAAGCTGATTTCATGCTCGCAATAATCATGTTGCTACTAGTGTTATAATATAATCCATGTAAAAATATACGGAAATATTATTCAGTACACACATGATAAAAAGAAACACGAGTATAGGGTATAGGTATATTATATCAAAGCTCTATAAAATTGAAAAGGAAAACATCTTACACTGATTTTCATCTTGAACAGAAGCATGGCCATAATTTAATCGAGGAAGGGAATTAAATTGTCTATGATTTGTAATATTTGACTGACGAACTGAGTTATCTTCATTGTAAATTGTATATGATTTTAAAATGGGTGAGTTATGTTGTCCACTTCCACGCTGTGGATCTATACAAAAAAAAGTAAATAGATATAATATTTAGTATATATAGCTTCTTTTGCTTTTTTTCTTTTCATATTATTATGTTGTTTTTTTTACTTTGTAATAATAATAATTCTTTTTAATAGTCTTACTTGAGATAGTCCAGGATCTTCTGATAGACTTTCCACCACCGGATTTGGGTCCTGTATAAGTGTGACTTGGTGGATTACACAGTATACAAACCCAATTGTGTTGATACTGATGATCTCCAAAAGTTAATGGTTCATCCAAATAATGTCGACAATTTTTACCTATAAATTTTACATTTTACAATATTATACACTATGCAAAAGGAGGTTGGAATAAATTCTACTATATACTTTTAATATTTAATTATTGATGATTTGACACTTACACACTCTTAATCCACACTGAGGACAATTAGCCCCTGAGTTTGAAAAGGGTATTCTACCAAGAGGACTTACACAACTAAACACAATTAAACAACATTAGATAAAATTAAAAAATACGAATTGTAGCACGTGGTTTTCGGAAATTATTATAGTTTAATAAAAGAAACAATAATAATGACTCAATTATAAATGAATAACATACCTTGTGCACAATTTCAACTTCCAAAACCAATTCCGTCCTTTAAGTTTCCTGTAATCAATAAAAATCACAATCAAAATTAAATACTTTTAAATTAAAAATTCTAAAAATTCTAAAAATAGATTTTTTTTTGTTAAAAACTGGTAAAAAAAATTCAGGCCAAAGGAAATCTACACATTTTGTCAAATTCATCTTAACGGGTTTTTAGGTCTCACACACAGCAAAAAATATATAAAGTGTGGATATTCTCGTCATGTGTATTACCGGCAAAGAATGCAACAGTTAAGATCATCTAGGATCAATAAGGATTTACTAAACTCTTTAAAAGGTTTCATGATGTAATTTTTCACGTGTTGACACACGATGGGACATGATAAACAAAAACTACTGAAACACTCAGTTTTAGGTCATTCGATATATTATTATTTGCGATATTTGAGATATTTTCTCCAGTTTCTTCAATCTCACATGTTGAAAATGAAATCCGTGAGAGAAAATCGTCCCATGTTTGGTCTTTCTACCTGTTGATTTGTCATAATTTTAATCAAATATTCCACACACTTTTTTGACGTAGAACTTTTTTGAGTATTTTTTTTTTCATATTATGTGAACTTGTGGAAACATTATATCAGATATCAGGTTGTGTATAAATTTGGATTCCATATTATGCCATATAGCTGATGGCTTACACATTACACACACTCGGAAACTATAATATAAATTATGATAATATCTTTGATGATATCTGATTATACAATAAAAGGAATGTCTACTGTCTACAGTTTACACACAAGGGAAACTGATAAATGGGCTAATCAAGAATCAAGAGCAACTTTTGATTAATATAAAACATGCTACATATATAGATCAAAGCTATAATATGCACACATTATAATAATGGATGAGAACTGATAAATGTAGATTCAGAACTCAGAACTCAGAACCCAAGTCAAAAGTCAGTAGAAAATAGTCAAGAGTCAAGACGAACGAGTATGACAAAACGACACAAAGTGTACTCAGACGACGATATGACGAATGAATGAATGAAAAGACAAAAAAAAAGTCCAAGGAGATACCACACACATGCCAAATTATTCCATAGGAAAAAATAAGGCACACATATTGCAAACTTTCTGACTTCTAACATAAAATATCACAAGTGCAATGCGCTGCGCGAATGACCGGAGGGCTAAAAGTTTGCCTTATGCTCCTGAGCATACACGACTTGCATGAAT
>JABASP010002721.1:0-18172 GCA_019776565.1 Sminthurinus signatus | reverse complement strand
AAATGTAAAATGTAAATATTACAACAAGAGACAAGAGGGTCACGTTACTCACTGTTTTTGTAATGAAAAAATCATCATCATCATGGTTTTAAAGGTCACGTGTGCATAATCACAAAAACCAAAAAGGGCAAATAAAATCAAGCTGATTAAGTAAATCCGGTAGCAATTGTCATCTTCATCCTTTATTAGTTATGAGTTATCCGATTATCAAAGCCATACAAGAGTTTAAACTAGATAATAGATAACTAATCAGTCATTTATCATAATAATTATAAAATGGCGTCATTTATCTTTGACTTTAACTAATACAACTGGATAATAACTTGGTAATTGGTAACGTATTTTTCTTTTGTCCATTCTTATTTACAATTCACAATTTACAGTATCTCAGCCCTACATCTTATTTTATAGAAAAAAAATCTACTACGACTTAGGTTTTGAAGTTTGACGTTGAGATCAAACATATTAGACATCAGACACTATTGACTATTTAGAGTTTAGAGTTTAGAGACAGATTCACCATAAGACGGTGAAGTATGAAGTACGGTTCACGATTCAAGATAAGATAAGTTTCCAGTTACAAGTTACAAAACAAAAAACAAGACAAAGCTCATCAGTCATCAGTCATATCAGTGTAATGTATAGTGTTCGGCTGTTCAATGCTCAATGTCAATTTTTAGTCATTTAGATTAAATATTAAATCAAGTTATATAAGTGAAAAATGAACTGAGGAGTAAAATGACTAATGACTATAATTCTAACCAAATGACCAATTTTTGCACCATATAATTTTAAACGTCAAAACCTATACTTACTTTTGTAAAAAGTAAAAAGTTACAGAGTTCTTTTTTGAAAACAGAGTATTTTTCGTACAATGATTCAGTAATCAAATAGCCTCAATTTTTAATTTTAGAATTTAGCCTCATGGTTTGTACTTTGTACATTGTGTGTTGTAGGTTGTAGGTTTTTTGTAACGTGCGATTACACGTGTCTGACACAATTCTACTCTCGACTCTAAAATCTAGACTCTCGGCTCTCGCTCTTCTATACTCTATAGTTCTGTATTCTGTATTCTGTACACTTGCATTTCATTGAGTAGGTGTTTGAAAATGCAGAGGATTTTTACTTGGATCTTCAGCTGTTTTAGATGCACAAGGATTCTAATCCAGATCCAGAACCAGTGCCAGTCTCCTCACATTTTTGTTATGTACGATATATAGAAGAATTTACTTTAGTCTATACATTTCATTTTCCTCCTATTGCAAAAAGTAGGGAAAACGTGTGGAAAAAAAATGCAGCGGTTGAGGACTGACGATTGACGATGAGAGATGAGAGAGACAGAGAGAGCCAGTCGCATTGCTATAAAAAAATCCACGATCCATGATCTATATTAGAGCCTCTATTTATATTCTACTGCGATGCAGAATGTACACATGATACAGCAGATAGTACGTGATATTTATATGCATTCAGCTGTCATTCCATCTTCCCTCTGACTTGTGTTTTTAGCACAGAAATATGGGTACAAAAACTAAAACTGCAGTCCCATGGCTCATGATACATGGAATATGGAATATCGTACTTATGAAGGAAATATATGCAAGGCTATATTAACACAGTAATATAAAATATTATGTATCATATATATCAGCAACAATTTACACATAGTATGAGGTTTATACAGCTCTCAGTACTCTCAATATGATTCTGTCTATTCGTCGTCCATTGCTCACGTTTTGCATTTTAACTTAGCTTTTAGAATGACCATATCAATTGTAAATTATAGAGTATAATATATTTTATCAGATTATGTAGGTACCCGAGATTATATAGGAGTTTTGATGAAATTAATTATAAATTAAAAATGATAGTACACGTGCTACTAGTTTTTTTTTAATTCATTTTTTTTACTTTCTTTTGTCTGTGTACACAGTACACAGTAATGTATTATGCATTATGCATTATGCACAGTGCATAGTGCATGTTTAAATGTTGCTGGATAGTGGATAGTGGATAATGCACTTAAAATGGAGATGACATGGAAAGAGACCTTGAAAGCTCATGTGTGAATTCCTACTTAATTTTAATCATGGTGACGACTATGATGATGATGATATAACGACTATAACGATAACCATAACGAGGATCTTGTCTTTGCTTTGATGACTATAATATGCTATGGTAAAAGAAGTTGTGCATAATTATGAACGATTTAATTTTTGTATACTTTGAAGGATCCACTATCACACCGAATAATTGAGAAGAGAAGACGGGATCGTATGAACAATTGTCTCGCGGATCTCGCCCGACTCCTTCCCCCCTCAAGTCTTAGAAAAGGAAGAGGACGGATTGAAAAGACGGAGATTGTGGAGTTGGCTATTAAACATTTGAGACATCTTCAATGTCATCCTTGTCCCCATTCCGATAATTGTGAATACAACCGAATCCCCTTACCTCGGAGTACCCTTTCTCGCCCGGGGCATCAATCCAAACCTGGCTCATCTGTGGGTGGTTCCTCAACCTGTAGCAGCTCCTCTGGAGGGAGTGGCGGTGTGAGTAGTAGTGTACCTGGTGTAGGGAGTTCCGGTTCTGGTTCTGGTTCCGGTCAAAGTGTGTCGGGTTCTAATGCCATCGCCGTTGTTAGTAGTACGGCTAATCCTGGGATCGTCTTTAGTCCGGAGGAGCAGTTTAGACTGGGATTCCAAGAAAGTTTGAGTGAGACGATGCACTTCCTCGTAGAGTGTGAAGGGATGTACGCCGGAGATCAACTTTGTGTCCGACTCGTCAAACATCTGAACGGACATTGTGAAAACCTCCTTAGGGACCACGTGGTAAACATTTTCAATTGACGTTACTAAACAACTAATCTTATTTTTGAACGGAGGAATTGATCAATGTTTTCTTTTTTTTCTTTTTTTTTGTCTTTATCATCGACTTGATTTTTATAGGGTAATAATAGCAAATTGATGGCATTGGGATTTCCCATGAACAACCGGGTGACTGCGGGTGGTTCATCCAGCTATCAGCCAACCAATGAATCCACTGGATCTTCAGGTTCGCACAGTGGGAATGAGGGAAATGGTGAGATCAGTTACTGTTTAAAGTATAAAGTATAATATAAATTGTATAAATCATATAAAGTTAACAGTTGACGTTGACGGGTATGTCTCTCTCTCAAATATCTATATTTTACAACATTTTTCTAGTCTTCTTGTATTATTATTAATTATTATCAATCAAATCGATAATTTTTATATAAAATACAAAGTGTTGTTGTCACTATATTATTTTTTGTTATTTTTTGTCATGTATCCCTTTTATTTTATTTTATTTTATTTTCAATCAATACAATATCGTAAATTTAAAATTTTACACATTATTATTTAATCCATTATCCAAAATTATACAGACAAAATCCGATCAACATGTCAAAAGTAGAATTTATATTTTTTTATATTATACATGATATTATTATTTATATGTTCAATGTTCATATTTTTATGCTTTTGTCAAATATAATCATGTTTTCAATATCACAAAAGCCTTGTTTTTTTTCACAACTGGTCTCAAATTTTCTCAAATTTCTACATTAAAATTTAAAATGCTTCAAAGAGAAGTTTTGGTAACATTTTTTTTCCTTGTGTTCTTCACCAACCTCCATTTTTTTCTAGTAATAAATAAAACGCACTAAAAAAAACTTTAGTTGTTTTGTTAAAAATTCAAAAGATATTAAAGTAAAAAAGGTAGAAAGACTTTCACCTTTGAAAATATATTTACTTTCTTCTGGCTTTTTTTTTCTTTTTTTTGTCATGTGTCAAATACACTACAGGTACATTGCACGTTGTATATTATTATGGTATACGTTATCAATATAATTATTATTAGTAATTAAAAATAAAGTAGTAAATAATATTATGCTATCTTATATTTTATATTATATAATATTTGATTATATATAGCTTTAAAATTTCCAAAAAATGTTCTTATCTATTATTTTAGCAGGTGAAACACTCGATCTCTACTTCTTTCTCTTCTTCTACTTTATCTTCTACGGCTTCGGCTTTTGGTGGAACTGTTGCCAGTTTTCATTGGGAGTCTTCATTATTATTATATCTTTTTAACTTTTTCATAATAAATAATAAATAAAATACATATACGTAGAGTATGCTTTAAAATTTTAAAAATATGTATACTTTGTACTTTTAAAATAGTCCTTCTTTTTTCCTTTTCTTTTTTAAAATTTGATGTAGTGGTAATGAAAAAATGATATAATGATAATTATTTTGAGCAGTCTTTATTTTCTGAAATAATAATGTATAGTATATCTACATACATTTATATTATATTAGACAGTAGTAGTAATTTCCTAATTACTATAATATAAAATTGATAATATTTTATAGTTCTGTTCTGAATTCTGAACAAAATTAGTCAAAAAAATCAAACATATAATATCATTTTCTAAATTTTGAGTTAAAAAAAACAGATAAAAAATTGACCAAAGTTGAGAGAAAAAGTACAAAACTGGCAAAAGTGTTATATACAAAAGGATTAATTTTTCATAGCTATATAAACTAAATGTGTCAAAAATAAAAAATATACAGTTCCCCTGTTAATGTTCACTTTCCTTTGATTTTTTTCAGATGGCGATGGAGTTGTTGCGTTTAATACTAAAGGATTTCCTGTACCAAATCTGGAGCAATGTCCCACGACCCCAGGGATAGTTGGGAATGAGGCTATTGGAGTTCGAAGTTCTGGTGGAGGGGACAACAGTAGCATGTTTGATTATGAAGGAGATCAAAATAGTTGTTCATCGGCTCCCTTGTCCATTGAAATTGATGGATATTCTCAAGATGGAAATAATCAAAAGAGTAGTTCTCATCGGAATCAGTCAAAACCACCAATTCCAACAATGATTTGTAGCCATTCCTCGTCAAATAATAGGTAAAATTCAAATCATATAATATTAAAAAAAGAGTAAAATTTATAATAAATCATTAAAATTTTATATTTAAAAAAAATATTATGAACAAAATTCATATTTTCTTGTGTGTGTATAAAATAATTTATAAACTTATTATTTTTTCAGTGGTTCTCCTCCCGTGACACTCAGTTCCTCAAATTCAGATGAAGGGAATTCATCATCAGTGACATACTCTTCCTCCTCCCACGCCGCCCACCGTTACAAATTCAAGAATAATATCAAACAGAGGTATTCAAATGCCAATGCAGGTCTTCAGGACCGCCCCGACGGTCTCCCAACCTCCGGTCACAACAGTAGTCGAAGTAATAGTAACAGTAGTAGTTTTAGTACTCAGAGCTTGTCTCGTCAACATAAATCCTCCTCGCTATCAAATCAAGGTCATGAGCAGGATCCAGAGGGTGATTGTGAGGAAGAAGGGACGGAAGTGGAAATTTGTGACTCAGACAATGAGGACAATGAAAATGATAATGATAATGACAATGATAATGACAATGGAGAAATGAATATTGATGTGGATGTGGAGGAAGTAGATGGAAATAGTAGTAGTTGTAAGGACAATACTTTGAAGAGTGGGAAAAAGTCTCTGTCAATGTCTTCTTTGGCATTATCCGAGAGACAAAGGAATAGTAGTAGTAGTATGAGTAAAGAGAGGGAGCGACTAAATTCAATGGATAATGAACATGGACGATCCAGCTCGAATCAAAAGGTTCCAGTTCCAACCAAATCTTTGGATTCATCTCTCAAGAAAGCGGATCGAGAGGGAGGAAGAGGAACGACGGAGGAGGAAATCCAAGGACAATGTACAATTGAAAAAGTGAGGACAAAAGAGGAGGAGAGAGCCATCGCCGCCAGAGTTGCAGCAGCCACTGCTGAATTTTCACTTGGGAGTAGTCCACGACCCAGCATGAGACCACCGGGGAGTCGCACTAGAAGTGAATGTGAAATGGAGGCCATTGCAATAGCAAGAGACTATTGCATGATGGATGAGGAGAAGAAGCCAAATTTGAGTGAGCTCGTTTCACCTCAAAGTCATGGTCATGGGCATAATTCCCTCATGCCACTTTCCATCCCTCTTCCACCTACAGGCCATCCTCATCACCATCAGCTACCCATCATCATCCCTTCCAGTGTCAGTCTACCAATCCCAACTACTTTGTCTGCGGATGCCAAGGCTCTGGCTGCTGTTATGGGGAAGAGTGGAAAAGGTGTTCCCGCTTTTGCTTTGGATAAAGGGGTAAGATTTTATAATAATATAAGATATTCATATTTTATGATATAACAAAAAATCCTACATTTTTATATGCATAATATAAAACCCTTCAAAATTTTTAATATTAAATATTAAATTTATTATCTGTATTTCAGGGTCTGTACTACATCCCATTAACAATTGATCCATCAATTGTGACCCCATTCATTAATGCCATGGATCCAAATAGTCATCCACCTCTTCATCCGGTGACCATCTCCGTCTGTTTCCTCCTAAGTCCAGATGGTTCAGCCCCTCACATAAATCCAAAAGGAAGTGGTTCAGGACCAGTTGCAAGTTTTCCTATTCCCTCCTCCCTCAACGTCCCAGTTACCCTACCCATCCCTGTGTCTTTATCCGTCCCAGTCTCAATGAGTACAAGTACTCGTGGATTTCCGGCAATATCTGCTGGAGCAAATTCCAGTCCTAACCCAAGACTTGGTTCAAATTTACATGCAAATTCAAACCCAATTATAAATACCAATGGAAATCAACTTCAAGTTCCAGTCTCAGCTGCACTTTCTGTCCCAGTCTCAGTTTCCATCCAACCCCCCACCATTCCAAGGATCAGCAGTCGGGAGACCAACAGTTTCATCATGAACCGATTTGCTCAATCTCAAATCCCAATGCCCCTTGGAGGATATCATAGTCATGGTCACAATCACGGCCATGGTCACAATCATAGCCATGGTCATCCATCACCCCATCATCAAGGACCCACAAACAACATGAAGAGCACAACCAGTAACAGTAGTGGTGGGAGTAGTAGTAACAATAGTAATTGTAGTGGAGGTCGACATTTCAGTGGGAGTGATGAGAGCTTAACCAGTGCCAGTGCGGGGTTCAACAAAAATCCAAATCCAAATCCAAATCATCCAAATAACTCAAATAGTGATAATAATCCTCCCACAAATCTCTATGCCCACCATCTCAACAACAATAACAACAACAACAGTTACTATGGATCCACCGGTTCCGGTTCCATCTCCTATGCAAGTAATAATAGTAGTAGTAATATTACTAATCCTAATAGTAATTGTGGGAGCAGCAGCAATGGAGGAGGTGGTGGTGGTGGGAGTAATCCAAATTCATCAGCTGTCAATCCTCCATCCTCAAACCAAAATCAAAATCGAAATCAAGGGGATGGTGGAGGGAGTCATCGATCTAGTCGAAAGAGAGCCGTCTCAATCTCTCCATCCATTTCCATTGGATATCATTCCTGGAATGATAATAAGACAGTAGGTACGGACTCCGGCTCGGATCTCTACATGGGAGGAACTGTTGGAAGTAGTAGTAGCACGGGAAGTAATGGGAGTGGCAGTGGCAGTGGAGGAGGAGGGACGAGAAGTGGTAGTAGCAGCAGTGGAATGTCATCCCTGGATGAACAACAACATCAACAACAACAACAACAGCATCATCATCATCACCATTCCCATTCTCATCCACACCATCACTCCTCATCCCATCATCAACACAAACGTCACAAACAACAACATATTTACCCCTCCGAAACCATCATGGATCATGGTCAACCCCAAAACCCCACACAACTTGACCATCATCATCATCATCAGCTAGACCACCTTCAGCAACAACAGCAACAACTACAACAACAAGACATTCTCAGAAGAGAAAGTAAACGACAGGAAGGATCATCATCAGCATTTCATGCAAAACGATCCAAGAAAAGTCGAACGGAAGATCCCAGAAAATCTCTTACATCCAACAATTAAAAAAATCATATATTATAATAGATTATAGATCAGTGTACATGTACATGTAGAATGATGAAAAGTTACAACTAAGATATAAGATATACATAATACAAATACATGTACATATACAAAATACAAATATTGTAGGGTTATTTATTAGTTATTAGAGTATTAAGACGCTGTTGAACTATTTAACATTTAACTGTATTAAAAGTATGTATCTGTGTGTGTAGCATTTTTATTATATTATATGGCCTTAAATTTAATTTGGGTGTTATGTGATCATATGTGTACGTATATCTGTCATCTGTCCATTTGTAGTAATTTTTATTCAGTTATGCAAAACACTTGAGCATAAACTGTATACTATATAATATGGATACAAAACTGTAATTGTAAAAAGCTAAACTATTTAAATAAACAGTAAATAAACTATAATAGTACATAAATTACATTATATAGGTAAATATTTATGAGTGATGTACAAAACATAATGTTAGTAACATAAAATAGTATAATTGATTGATAATAGATTAATCAAAATATATATTTAGATGTAATATTATGTAAAATGCAATATTATTTTTTGCTGTCATCTTTTTCTGTTATTTATATTATAGAGTGTTTAGTTTGAGTACTAAAAATGTATAATAATTAATAAATTTAACTTATTGGACAAGACTCGTCAAACGTTAAACAAATGTCAAAAATTTACCTGTTACAAAACATTTTTCATCATGTTTTGGCTCTTGAAGAGACAAAATGTAGACTATAATATATTATACATTATACAAAATGCTATAAAACCCTAATACATAAGTATATATATTTCATGGGGTAAATTGAAAAAAATGCACTGATTTATTATTTTTTATCAAATTATATAACCTCCTTTTAAACTTTAATGAGAGATATAGAGAATTTATATATATATATTCTATATATTATATATTACACAGTATAATATATATTCTATATTCAACAAGCTATTAAACATGAAATGAAATATATCATAAGTATTTATCTCACAAACATCAAGTTGAACGTAAGAAAAATGTGTAAAACGCTGTTAACTGTTAACTATAATATATAATATATTGAATATTTTATATAATGTGGTATAGGAAAACGTTAAGCTTATTGTTCTGTTCATTGTTCATTGTAAAACAATACATTTCATGTTAAATACTTTATATATTATATTAAATGTGTATATTATATAATGTATGCAACGATTGCAAATTACAAAGATTTTTATATGGTTGTTAATTAATATATTATTAGCACAAGAAAATGATACATAATGAAAATTATGAACTATATACCTATAGAACCTAGAACATATATGCAAAGCTGATTTCCTGTGGACATTTGATATTAAAATATTATGTATATATATATACACAAATTGTACTTGATACTTGATACATGTTAATAGCTACATTCTACATTACATAAATATATTATCATCACTATATTGTCAAATAGGAGAGATTTTTTCGGAACTACAAAGGTCTTAAGTAAAACTAAAAAATACTTCAAATTAATATGAATGTATATATCTATATAATAATATATAGCATACACTACATATTTAAGAAAAACGAAAGTCATCATAAAAAACTGTGTTGATGACTCCCTTCCATTATTTTATGTATAAATATATAAAAAAAATGTAGGGACACGATAATATATAATGTATATTTTTTCCTCCTGTATGGAAAACGGAAAGAGAAAGTTGAGAGGAAGAGAAAAAACAAAAACATGGATTACACAAAACATTGAATACAAAAGTAATTTTTCTCAATTTCCATGATCTAAACTCTAAACACTAAACACATAAATGCCATACATATAAAGTACAAAGCATACAATATGCACATGTGTATATTTGCACGTATTATGTGTGGACAAAAGAAGAAGAAGAAGAAGAAGAAGAGGACCTGAACACTTACGGCTGCTGTAGGACGAAGAAATTACTTTTCAGTTTGACAATAAGTACAAACTCCATTTATAATATATTATACAATTATACCTATACTATAATATTATATACGCATTCGTCATTTTAAACGAGAGAAATCAATTTATTGTTAATTGTTATAGTTAGGATTTGTAATTTGTATTTTGTATGATGAAAAAAAGTATGGTGAATGCTGATGATTGATGATTGATGATGATATGTACAATATTTTATCCATGTTGAATGATTTATGTTTTATGTTTGATATTAAATGTCTAAAGCAATGATAATTGAATTACTAGTTTGAAGTTTGAAGGGTGGATGCTTTGGTGAAATTTCGGCACTAAAACTATACATATGACATATGACTATGTATTGTGTATATATTATGTGACACTTTTTTAGCTTAGAACAAGAAAAATCATGCAAAATTTGGTTCATTTGTGGTATATTGTAATATTTTATGCTGCATTTTCTCAACAAGTTTTCAAAACATCACATATGTAATGTAAATCATACATTAATACAGAGAGCTTATATATACTTACTGATTACACTAATGTCTTACAATTTATCCTTTTTATTACAATCCTCAAAACATTTGGTCAAAGAAAGGACACGGCAATCTCATCTCTTATTTTTTCATCCAAACTTTTTCTAAACTACGTATGTAACATAAATATTTAGTTGTATGATATAAAACAAAAAACAAAAAGAGCAGCAAAAAGTGAATTTCATACCGAGTGAAAGCAAAAGTGAAAGTATATATATACATGTAGCGTCATGGCGCTAATGAAGTACGTGTCATATGTAAATATTATATTATTATTATTATGAATAAAAAGATTAAATATAATTATTAGAATAATAATTATTCTATTCTCTTATAAATAGTAGTATATAAAATACAGAAAAGTACATGATAGAAAGTATAAAATACTTATATTATTAATTATAAAAGCGTCATAAAGATTATACATAACTTTTTAGTACATGTATAATATATATAATATGGTATAGTCAAACATTTATGATTTATGATACATATTACTTAGGTATACCTACAATTGTAGCTCAAACGTTGATAACTGTGTACCTAAGACAAATTTCCTATAATGGATAATATATTATATATATATGATATATATTTATTACATTATTACACACAAATTAAAGCCGACCATACATGCATTGTTGTATGGTCCACTTGTAAAGTCTAAAGTATAAATTATATATATATAGACTATATAATATAGTTGTTGATGAAGAAATATTAAAAATATACTGTATGAAAAAAAGATATAATAATTTAATATGTATACGAAACCAATTATTACATCTTATAATCTGCTATATTATGTATATACAGTATAGACATGAATAAATGAGTTTTATGTGCTAAATACTTCAACGATGACAGAAAACAAATACCGTGTGTAGTGTGTACAAAAATTTTGATTCCATAATAAGACATAAGACATACATGTACAATGTACAATTATTATCAATTAATCATTATTCATCATTTTCTAAAGTCACCACATACCTACCTGTATTACCTTGCATTTGAACTTTGATAATGTTGTTGCATTTCTGCAGTACAATAGAATATAAAATCTCCAAGTAAAATACAATATAAACACTGATGAAATGTCAGAAACGTAATTTTTCTTCTCTCTGGAATTTGCATTGGAAGGCGTGTTCCTCTCAGTACAAAAAAAACTAAATAGAGAAGCAACAAATGGGTGTAATTTTGGAATATTTTTTGCACCCATTGTACACAACAAACAGAGCACAGGTACAGAGCACAGGTACTCTGAATTCTGAACGTCTGTGTGCCAACTGCCAAGGTTGTAGTTTGTAACAGTAATGTCCTGTTTTACATTCCCACTCACAATTATCAACCTGAATGTATGTTACTGAATCAAACCAAAATGCAAAAAGGAATTAGCATGCCAGCATACAATAATACAATAGTAATGGTAGACAAGGTATAGAATATAGAATATAGAAATAAATTTAATGGGACTTTGGGTTTGTGTATAAAAGGAACATAATTTTTTGTCGTGCCTTAATCTCTCCGAGTATAAGTACTATCGATTTGTACTAAAAGAAAGTAGACACAGAATAAGGAAAAGACAGTGAAAGCAATTTCCGCCTCTGTTTTACTTGGCATTGTACTAGAAAGTAAAAAGTAGACAGTGCATAGAAAACGGAAACGATCTAATAATTTGACGGACAATACGACTTTTTTTGTTCTTGAAATTTATACTTTGTCCTTCTTTTGCATTGCACTCAAGTCTCAAGTCTCAAGTTGAAACAAAATGGGGCTTGTTTCTGAATTATCCTTGTCAATGTTTTTAGTTCATTTTGTTTCCATTTCAGAAAAATTAACAACAGCTGGTCAAGCTTCGACCTACTCAGATCATCTGCACAATACACATAATAATAGTTCTCGAACAGTTTCAATTTCAAGAAATCAACAAGCTTTGAACATAATTGATCGCCTTGCTCAAAATTACGATTTCCGTCTCCGTCCTCATGTGGAAACGGGTCAGCCTGAAAATGTCACAGTGTCAATGATCATTCAAAGTATTTCCTCCATCTCGGAAACGAATATGGACTTTACTGTAAATATGCAGTTTAGACAGACTTGGATTGATCCACGACTTGCCTATGGGAAATTTTCTGAACATGGAAAAGGAAAATGGAGAAGGTGACGGAAATAACATGGAACCAGTTGAATCCGTTTTAGTCAGCCCGGATTCAAAACATCGCCTTTGGGAACCTGATACTTATTTCAAAAATGAACGTACTTCTTTCATCCACAATGGACCTGTGAGAAGTTTTACTAATTGTTTATTTTTCCAAAAAAATCTATATATCATAATTGGTTACAAATTAAAAATGACAAAATACATGATTTTTCTCCATTTTTCAATCCAGAAAACACCGAATGAAAACTGGGTCATTTATCCAAATGGAACCATTATAAAATCAACTCGACTAACTTTAAGTAAAAAAGGACATGAAATAAAATTTAAATAGACTATTTAAACAGTATTATGACAAACATGACATTTAAAAGGTTTATTGTCTTTTCTTTATGACTTATGACTTTAGCATCAACTTGTCCCATGAATCTAGCTTATTTTCCTATGGACCATCAGATTTGTTCTATTCAGATCTCAAGCTATCATTTTCAAACGAAAGAACTCGTCTATTCTTGGGCTGCTTTTGTACAGGATCCCCTTCTCAAGAATAAAATGGAGACGCTGCCCTATTTCAAAATCGTGGGTCAAAGGTTAACAGCGACCGCGGTTGAAAATGAAGAGTCTCAGTATTATTCTGTACTCACAAAAGAAATCATGTTTTCAAGATCCTTGAGCTATTACTTGACCCAATTCTACATCCCAACCACCATGATTACTCACATGTACGAGGAAATTCATTACTAATTACTAATTACTATTGCATTAAATATATGTATGTAAATGATAATGACAAAAGTGTTATAAAAAAGTAAAATAGCTTTGGGATTTATCTGTGAATTCTTTTTCAGCTCATTGTTTCCCTTGTGGTTGGACCCAGTCCGCAGCATAGCGGAAAGAATCGCCATTGGTGTAACAATCATCCTCACACTCGCCACTCTCATTTCAGGAACGACTCAGAATTTCCCAACCGTGAGTTATGTCAAGGCAATCGATCAGTTTACGGGTTCTTGTCTCTCTTTTGGCTTCTTTGTCATCCTGGAAAATGTCATTGTTATTTGGGTCACGAAACCCCGTCGAAAGGAATCTCGATTTGAACACGATGTCGGATCTGAATCCAAAGCATTTCTTACCCAACATAAAAAAGGAAATAATGAAGATTCGCATATGCTGTCTACTGTTTCCAAATCAATGGATGAAATCCCCAGTTATCAAAACGAAGAGAAGAATCCTGGTGAAACTGGTAAACATTGTGGAGTGACACCAGAAGAAGTGGACAGGAAAGCTCGGATTATTTTACCTTCCGTCTTCTGGTTTTTCAACACAATCTATTGCATCTACTACTTGACCGTGTCCAGAGTTGACAGTTCAGAGTTCACCCGATAGTAAAACTGTGTAAAATCCTCTCAAAGGAAATACATATTGCATTGTATTGACTATTAACATAAATTGGTTACACAATACACTATGTATTACTAAAATGAGGCTACAATTAGATTACCTATATTTCTCGCTTTCTGTAGAATAAATCATTCATCATTTAGCATAGATAGTGATGGTTTTTCTGGATCTTCTGAAACTTAAATAATAGATGATAGATAGATTACACATTTTATAGCATGTACATATATAATATACAATGTATGATTATTGTAAAAGCTATATATTATTTATTTTATTTAAATCTTAGAAATGAGATCGAGCATCTCATTTTGACTTTTGACTTGTGAAATTCAGACTTTATTATAATATAATAAAGTCTGAATATTATTATATACGTAATATTATTACGTAAAAACGTCAGGAACAAAATATCACAACTACTATGTAATAATATGTTATGTTATACTATATCGTCTGGGACCTATGTATGCTATGCTGTCAATTGCATGTCTTATAACATACAATTGACAACATTGCATACGTCCAGACGAATATATGTATCAACTATCAACAAGGGAAAGAATAAAGAATGTAAATGAACCAATGAACGCAAAGAAACAAAAAAAAAAACGTTTTAAAAATATCGGCAACTGGTATAATATAGTAAAAGTGCAAGAAGACAAATTACGACAATTTACGTCTATCGAGTTTTGTCTTTCGTCAGCATATTTTTTATTATATTTGGTATGTTGTATGCTGTACGTAGTTACTACATTGTAGTATGATTGGAGGATATATATATACATATATATATATATATGTTTGAAGACCAAAGTAGAAGAATATATTATGATACTTTTGTCTTCTAATTTGTGAAACATTCACAACATTCATAGATAATTTATTCTATACTACACTATTTGTTTTGTTCTGTTCTGAATTATATCATACATTTTGTGGAGAGAAACAATTCATATTGCTGGATATTACATGTACAGTAAAGAGTAAACAGTATATATAGGTGTACCCGTTTATTTTCTTATCTATGTGGTATATTATTCTTATAGATATTTTTATTGGAGCGAGTTGATTCCCTCCTTTTTCACAAAGTTTTCACAATCTTAGAATAGTTCAAAACGGTGTTTTTACAATTACACACACACATTACAAGAGTTATTCTCAATCCTCTTTTCTCACTCTCACTTCAAACTTCAATAATAATTATCGGTTTTTTTACGTGTTGGTACAAAAACTATATAATTGATTGCAACTTTAAGCAAAGTTAAGTGAATCCCGGTCGTGTTTATATCTAGTTTCTAGTGTAATTCTTAATTCAGCTTTCTTTTATTAATCATAAAAAGGTAAGACACCATGAAAATTTCAATATATTATAAGTTATAAGCATAAGTATTTATACTTTATACTTAATATACTTATAAGTATATTTTCTCCCAAAGTACATGCTTGTGGTTTCTGTTTTCTATTTTCTATTTATTATGCATTTTAATTTAATTTCAAGTTTCAAGTTTCATTATAAATTATAATATACATAATATACATGTTAGTGAAACAACTAATGTTAATCTGTGTTTTTTGTCATATTTTTATCTGAAATTTATTCAGATCTGAAAAAGATGAGCGGAAGGAGTCTCTTGTCGGAAAATACCCCTCCATCACCTTCAAGAAATGAGCATCAACGGTTGTTGGCTCGCTTAATTGAAAATCAAAAGTTAGTTATCAAAGGCCTGGAGAGATCCGAAGAAAGGCACCGTGAAAGTTTACTTCAATTAGAAGCAAGAACGGTGGAAATCATTAGTGCTCAAGGGGCAGTATTCAGTGTACAATTGGAGAACGTTAGACAGGAGGCACTGGGACGAATTGAAGCTGTAGAAGGACAGGTGCACGAAATTCAGCAAACGTTGACAAAGTAAGTAAAAAGTAAAAACATGCCGATAGTTTCAAGAATGAATAACATATAGTCATCATATTCCAACTGTCATTGAATGCATGAACAAGTGTTCTTTTATTTGTATTTGTATTTTGGGTTTATATGAAAAAATGTGTATATTTTTCTTTCTTTTTTATTGTTCATACATACAGACAGCAGTCTAGGGGTAGTAGTAATTTGGCTGATGAGCCGGTCATGACGGTAGGACAACTAGAATTTGTCCACCGAAATATGGATGGAACCCGAGATCGCTACGTGGTGTCGTATGATCAGGTTATAAAGCAAGGTATTGTAAATTGTAATTAATAGTTACAAAAATAAAATTATTTTTATTATAATTATAACTCTTATGATTATTTTATGGGTTTAAAAAAAGTTGTCATTTGTTATATTATAATATAATATGCCCATTTTTGCATTGCATTTTTTTATTTGTTTACTCATTTTTAGGGAAAATTCGTGGAGTTTGTCCCTTCTGTACTAACGATTACTCCCATAATTATTTAAAGAGTCACATTGTTAATATTTGTTTCAAAAACAGTCCTTTGTACTCAAATAGCAACATTCCCAGTAATTACAACAACTTATAATTTCGTCTTCAATTCCTACATTTGCCTATTCCAGTTTTTTTATTCTATATACTGTACACATTATACATCATGTTGAATTGAACAAGGTAAATGTGCAACATTTTAAAAATTAAAAAGAATGTGTTTTATTCTCAACTCTTAGTTTTCATTGATTCTACTACTTTTATTTTTTATAACTAGAAAATTTTATTCATGCCATATGCCATATTATGTGAAAAATTCAAAAAATCAATCCAAATTATTACACAATTTCATATAATTTTACAAATACAGCGTAAATATTAGTGATTACATCATTTTTTGTCATGTATTTTTAGTTATTTCCCATAAATAACTTTTATAGTTTGATGTAAACTGATAACTAATTATAGGTTGACCATTGCTTTCTCCTCCGAATCCAAATCAACACTTTTAAAAATTTTACTAGTACTATGATGAGACTTGCTATTTTTAACTGGATCTACATAATTAACTTTATCAATTTCAAATCCAGGGTCCTTTTCAAGTGAGTAATTGGTAGCAATTTGTTTATAATTTTCAAATATCATGGATTGAAAAGCTATTTTGTTTGCAGGGTTAGGGAGGCACTTCCCCATACACTCCAAGTATAATGGATCATTTTGGTTAACAATTTGTTTAAAATTTTTCATTGTGATGAGACCAGTTTTCTTTGTGTCAAGTTTTTTTATTAGGAGGTCAGCAATTTCCTTCACATTGTCTGCATCCACATCATCAACGCCAGGAACTGCCTCCAGACATCTGTATATTATAAATTATACATTTATTTATAATCTTAGAAAATCCAAATATAAAATTAATATGCATAATATATTTTTCATTTTTTAGTACATAATATTTTTACCCCTGAAGTAAATTTGTGACTTCATCTCTCCCAAGACTTCCATCTCCATTTATATCATAACAGTCAAATTCATATTTCATGACTTCATCCATGGAACCTCTTAAAATTATACTCAAACCCATGATCCATTCCGTCTCGCTTACTTGACCCTGACGATCTACGATACATTAAAATAGATATAGATATATGTAAGACCGAAGAAAATAGGAAATAGGAAACAAAAAAACGAAATCCACCTTTTATTTGTTTTTTTTTTTGGTACTGTGTTTGTACTTTGTATATTATTATACACATTCATTTTACATTATAGTCTATTCTACTTCAAATTTCAAATATACCTGCATCAAAATAATGAAAGATGTGATCCAACATACTAGCATCCGTGATACCAAACACTATGCGAAAAACTTGACGAAAAAGAGGCCTGTCCATATCTTTAGCTTTATGATGAGTCTGTACATCTTCATCTTTAGTTATCATGTTTCGGAAAAGTTTTTGTAAACTTTGGATTTCTCTCATAGTGAAATGAGTGTGCTGATTGAGATATCTAATTTGTTTTAGTTCATTCATTTTAAGAAGGCTAACTTCTTCTTTTTGTCTCTGTTGAAATGACGGTGAGTCTAGCTCAATATTAGTGATTATGTCACGGACTCTTCGTCTTCTTCTTCTTTTGGTTGTTCGACTCATCCATGACGGTTCCAAGCCTTCATGTGCTGACCGTTTTGATTCTGTCTGAAGAGCAGTTAGATTGATTTCTGAGGGTAGAA